>JXCR01096716.1:0-24210 GCA_002079205.1 Phalaenopsis hybrid cultivar | reverse complement strand
TGTATAGTCGTATGCTATTGAATGTATTGTATATTGAAGTAATTCTAGTTTATAACAAAATAAACACAAATAAGCCTCACTATTTATGTTGGGGGAAATCAACATAATTTTGAGTTAAATCAAATTAATTATCAACCAAGTTTGAAGATTGGGCATAGTCATCAGCCCTATCAGATTAGACCAGTAATTTTAAAATGCTGATTAATGTTTGAATTTTATTATGCAGAAGGAGTACAAGCAACTTCGGAAGAGATAAGAGGGAGATGTGTAGTCAGACCTCGCCAGCCGCCAGCAACAGTGCTAGCCAGTTTACCACTGCTCAATCCGATCTCGAGCTATGGATGCAAGCGATGGGGAAGAAGGAGAGAGTGTACAACCTTGGCGCAAAGGGGATAACATTTTGGGTCGAGTGCTCCCGTGCAACTATGGGTGGTCGTAGCTTGTTACAGACTTAGCATGAGGAGCATGTTAGACGGGTCATGATGATGAATGAAGAGGTCCAACATATGCGTGAAGGCCAGCAGAGGTTCAAAGATGGTCTATCACACGTGACAAAAAAGTTTTAATCATCTGAGCAAGTGGCATATGAGTGTTGTTGAGGAGGATGAAAAACATGATTAGCTTTTTTATTATTTCTTTGTTGATGTTTTCCCGCTATAAGGGCTAATTGTATATTTTTTACATTGTTGCATTTTCCTTGTTGATATAGTTATGAACTCGAATATTGAACACTTTGTTTCATCTATCTTTAATTTAGTTTGATATTTTTTTATCAGTTTTGATGATAGATAAATGTCATATTATGTCGCTCGTGTTTATTTATCTAGTTATGTGGAAATCTAATTGTTATGTTGCATTTTTTTTTGCTACTTACAGGTTTGCATCGAGTTAGCGTTGAAATATTTCGATGCTAAATAAACAATATTTTGTTTGATACTTGAGCACGCAAATTCAACACTAATTGGTGAAAAAGCGTAAGAATTGGTTGACGCTAATTAGGGTTGACTTTGGTGGGCGCTAATTCCAATCTCGAAGCTAAAATGATATTAGCCTAGCGTTGATCAATTTTTCAACGCAAATTCGCAACGAAGGAATCTTCCGATGTTAAAAATTATTCGACGCAAAAATTAATTAGCGACACCAATTTTAATGTCGTAATTTTTTTTACGCTAATATGATGCTAAACTCAATTGACATCGAAAATAGACCAATTTAGTGCAAGAAATGTCTGACGCTAATCCTGTATTTTCCTGTAGTGTTGCAGCTTCTGGATGAGGAGGAAGTGCATGTCTCGTGACATCAATGCTAGCATCTCTCTTATCACCACCATCATCTATTCTTTCAATTCATTGATTTGCTAAGTCAACTCTCAAGTGCGGTCCATATTGCTAGCAACTTNGACGCTAATCCTGTATTTTCCTGTAGTGTTGCAGCTTCTGGATGAGGAGGAAGTGCATGTCTCGTGACATCACCACCATCATCTCTCTTATCACCACCATCATCTATTCTTTCAATTCTTTGATTTGCTAATTCAACTCTCAAGTGCGGTCCATATTGCTAGCAACTGTTCTATTATTTAATTATGCTCTTACATAGCTCCTTTTAGTGTTTGTAATATGATCTACACTCGTAGTACCGTTCATGATGTTGGATCATGATCTATCAACAAACTCACACCTCAAGTAAAAAGTTGGTAAAGAGAGAGAATGAGCTAGATGATAAGGAAGTCTTTATTTCTTTTGGAAATAGGGATGGGAAAAAATGTCCATTTTACATGATTTAAGCTCTATTTATACATTGTCTTTTCATNTCTATTATTTAATTATGCTCTTACATAGCTCCTTTTAGTGTTTGTAATATGATCTACACTCGTAGTACCGTTTATGATGTTGGATCATGATCTATCAACAAACTCACATCTCAAGTAAGAAGTTGGGAAAGAGGGAGAATGAGCTAGATGATAAGGAAGTCTTTATTTCTTTTGGAAATAGGGATGGGAAAAAATGTCCATTTTACATGATTTAAGCTCTATTTATACATTGACTTTTCAAATTTTACAAGACAATAACTCATTACACATGTTCCCCAAAGATCCCTAATTGATCAANTTTTAAGGGTTGTCACTGCTCTAGGAGGCGAACAAGCTTCTTGAAGGCAGAACCCTCCTCGAAAGGTGGTGTCATCGCACAATGGCAGAAGGTGAAATCATGGCCCTAATAGAACTGAAGATTCACTGTACCAAGACAGTGGTGATTCTGCGAAGGTGGAGAGGGAGCATTTCAGGCCTACAGAGGCCCCACGCCAGCCGAAAAACCCCTTCTCCCTTCATATCTCAGGTGTTGAGCCCTCTGAGAAGTTCAAGCTCCCAACAAGGGAAGCTTATAGGGACGATCAGATCCCAAAGACCACATCGCCTCATTCAAGGCAGCAATGTGCCTACTCAAGGTTTCAGACGCATTAAAATGTTGTTTGTTTTTCAACATCTTGAGATCATCGACCTTGAGACGGTTCGACTGGCTTCCAGCCAGTAGCATCAGCAGCTTTTCGAACTTCATGAGAATTTACCTGGCGCAGTTTGCAAGCTCCTAGAGACCCAAGGAAAGCGCGCAATCTTTGTGGCAGCATAAACAATGACCGAATGAGAGCCTGTACTCGTACATTTTACGATTCCAAAGAGAGATGATAGAGGTGAAAGATCTTTCGAAATGGTGTAGGTCGCTCTGAAGCAAGGCCTGAGGTCCGAGAGCTTACACTATGACCTTAATTTGCATGAGCCCCAGGATTTGGTCGAGTTGCTAGAAATGGCCAAGAAGTGCATCATCGCCAAAAAAAACATCCCCTAAATAGAATNGTCCGAGAGCTTACACTATGACCTTAATTTGCATGAGCCCCAGGATTTGGTCGAGTTGCTAGAAATGGCCAACAAGTGCATCATCGCCAAAAAAAACATCCCCTAAATAGAACCGGCAAATCACTGGACCTAGAAGAGAGCCTCAAAGAGTAGCGGGTGGAACCGAAGGAGAACCCTAGAGCGTCCATCCGACCGCAGTATGAAGACAACCGATGCTCTCGCGATAACAAAAGGGTCTCGCATAAGCAACAATCAGGAAGTTCAGGCAAGGCGTCGTGACCAGTGGCCAGCTGAGTACAATGAAAGACCGGCCAAGCACTATGAGTAACCATTCAGTGAGTATGAGGGTGTCGATGGCGGAGATTGTGGATGCCATCCAAGACAATGAGTACTTCAAATATACCCCACCAATGAAAGTCGGAGCCTTTCTCTCGGACATGAGAAAGTACTGTAACTACCACTATATGAAGGAATGAAGATACATCTGGAACTAGATTGAAGAGTTGATTAAGGCCAAAAAAACTGAAGGAATTTGTGGAGAAGGGGAACTTAGACCAAAGGCACGACAAGGCCCCGATATTAGAAGTTCCGGATGAATTATGTTCGGATCATTGGGATTGTTCGGGCTATTTTTGGAGGAACAAAGTCATCCCGACGAGCCTCACAAAAGAGGTTCAGGATGGTGGAATCGTGCAACGNCCCCGATATTAGAAGTTCCGGATGAATTATGTTCGGATCATTGGGATTGTTCGGGCTATTTTTGGAGGAACAGAGTCATCCCGACGAGCCTCACAAAAGAGGTTCAGGATGGTGGAATCGTGCAACATCATGTCCATACCCCTGCCCCCAAAATAAGTATATTAATTTTCCCCTTAGGGGAAATCCCTACAATGATGCCATCGTTGTGACAAGGATAATAAGCAACTTTCAGGTCGGGGGTATCCTGATCGACACCGATAGCAGTGAACATCTTGTTCAAGTCAATCTTCGAGCCAACCGAACCCCTGTATGACTTTTTGAAAGAAAGGAGGCCCTAGGTGTGATGTCACTAGTGGTTACCTGGGGAGAAAAAGCGAGAAGCTATTCACTAAGATGGGAGACTTCCAGATAGTGGACTCGTTGCCCACCCACAATGTCATTTTTGGTCGAGCGTTGCTAAACTGCTTCAAAGACTACAAGCGATTTGCTTTGAGAAGAAATTTCAGATATTATTGTATGAACTTTCTTTTATATATGAAATTTGTGTTTTGTTGTATCTTTCTCATGAAGTCTGAGAGGCTACAAGAGATTTGCTTTGAGAAAGAGTTTCAGATAAGTGTTGTTTGTTTATTTTTAGTATGAACTTTCTTTTATATATGAAATTTGTGTTTTGTTGTATCTTTCTCATGAAGTCTAAGCAGTTTTATGAACTTTCTTTTATATATGAAATTTGTGTTTTGTTGTATCTTTCTCATGAAGTCTGAGTATTTTCCTTTTTCTTTTTCCTTACTTTGAGATATGGTGAAATGAAGAGATAACATGGATGTGTCAATATTAAAATATAAAATAAATTGTGATGATTTTTTAACTCCGAACTTAATTACTTTTCGATCTGGCCAATTGAATTGTAAAAATGGGTTGTGAAACATATGATTCGGGAAATGGAGTATGAGTTCTACTACAGAGTAAAGATCACATTTGATTCCATGTACGAGAATTTGTTCATGAAATTAAGTGCAAATAAATAGAGAAATATACTTTGTTGGGTGTAAAATTAGGAATCTTTATTGTGACAGACTAAAATCCTCAATTCGGACTTAGTGTTTAAAAACTAAAGCGAGAGTTAACCTTCAGGTGAAGGGAAGTGGAAGCTCTGTAGTGGGAGTCGGTATCCTCCTAGCCTAGCCACGGATTTAGAAACTAAACCTGGAATTAGCCAACGATTTTCTATAACACTGTATCAAGATAGAGAATTAAAATTGCTCCTATTTAGCATAATACATATTAAAAATATTTATTTCATCTCATTTCACCAAAATCTCATTGTAGTGGGAAATATATTTTTTTACATAAGAAATCTTCATTACATAACATGGTTTAATAGATTAGTAGTTATTGTTTAAACTTTGCATTTCTGTTTTGCTAATAGTTAAGTAATTTAGTTTTGATAATATCTCAACATTCGAAATTAGTGACAGTGATTTTGTTTTATTTTCTGTGAATTTCCTAGTTAATTTATCATCTCAAATTTAAACATTCCCAGTGGAATCGATTTTGGGGCTTAAATAGAAAGTTCATTATTACTTGATAACGATACATATACTTGCGTAGAATCTTATTATTAATTACCTATACTTATATAAATTTTACACAACTTTATTATCTGCTGGGAACAAGTTTTTGGTGTCGTTGCCGGAGATTTGTATTTTTGATGAAAAAATATTAATAATCATTTAAAAATAATCATTACTAATAACTTTCTTACTGGCCTACTCTTTTTAGAAATGTTAATGAATATATTAAAACATGCGGTAGAAGTAACGAGTAAGAAATATTTCTAAAGAAATGAAATGTCTCTAAATTACATATTGGAAGTTAAAATTTTTGATNATCATTACTAATAACTTTCTTACTGGCCTACTCTTTTTAGAAATGTTAATGAATATATTAAAACATGCGGTAAAAGTAACGAGTAAGAAATATTTCTAAAGAAATGAAATGTCTCTAAATTACACATTGGAAGTTAAAATTTTTTATGTCNTCATTTGGACATATATATATATTACTTTTGTTGATTATATGTCCAAATGGATTGAAGTTATTGCTATACTCAGATGTGATGCTTAGAGTGTTTCTAAATTTTTAATTAAAAATATTTTTACAAGATATGAAATGCCGAGGGTAATTATTACTGATGTATGATCTCATTTTATGAATAAGAGAATCAAAAAATTAATTAAGAAATATTTCTACTGTTTATCATCCTCAGACCAGCGGTCCAGCAGAGATATCGAATCGAGAAATAAAACGAATTTTAGAAAAAGCTGTAAATCCTTATAAGTTGAATTGGTATGCTAGATTAAATACTGCATTATGGGCATACAAAACTGCTTCTAAGACTCCTATAGGAATGTCCACATATAGACTACTTTTTAGAAAAACATGTCACTTACCAGTAGAATTGAAACATGAAGCATTTTGGGCTATTAAGGAATTCAATTTTAATCTAAAAGATACTGGTGAGGAAAGATTATTTCAACTCAATGAACTTGAGGTGATTAGAAATGAAGCATATGATAATGCAAAAATCTATAAATAGAANTATATATATATATATATATATATATATATATATTACTTTTGTTGATTATATGTCCAAATGGATTGAAGTTATTGCTATACCCAAATGTGATGCTTAGAGTGTTTCTAAATTTTTAATTAAAAATGTTTTTACAAGATATGAAATGCCGAGGGTAATTATTACTGATGTATGATCTCATTTTATAAATAAGACAATCAAAAAATTAATTAAGAAATATTATATTATGCATAGATTTCTATTGTTTATCATCCTCAGACCAGCGGTCCAGCAGAGATATCAAATCGAGAAATAAAACGAATTTTAGAAAAAGCTGTAAATTCTTATAAGTTGAATTGGTCTGCTAGATTAAATACTGCATTATGGGCATACAAAACTGCTTCTAAGACTCCTATAGAAATGTCCACATATAGACTACTTTTTAGAAAAACATGTCACTTACCAGTAGAATTGAAGCATGAAGCATTTTGGGCTATTAAGGAATTCAATTTTAATCTAAAAGATACTGGTGAGGAAAGATTATTACAACTCAATGAACTTGAGGTGATTAGAAATGAAGCATATGATAATGCAAAAATCTATAAATATAAAATGATAATATGACATGATCGGAAGATTATAAAGAAGAAGTTTGAACCTGGACAAGAAGTTCTATTATATAATACAAAATTGAGATTGTTTCCAAGAAAACTGAAATTCTGATGGTTATGACCATTTAAAGTGATTAAAATCTATCATTATGGAACTGTTGTTATTAAATATCCTAACACTTGAAAGATATTTAAAATTAATGGACATTGTTTGAAACATTACTATGAAGGACACATACCTCAATTTAAATAAGTTTAAATGTTAACCCAACTAAATAAATGGTATGTCGGGCTGATAACGTTAAACCAAGCATTTTGTGGGAGACAACTCATATATATATATCTATGTATTACTATTTTTGATAAGTGTTTTATATATTAGTATATACTAAACCTACACAGTTTAATATATTATAAATTAAGTCAAATATTGATATTTGAGGAAAATTTGAAATTAAATTGAGCGAAAAAATGAACGTCGCAATTTTTTGCCACTAGCGCCGACAACGCCCAAGTAAACGGACTTCNATTTAAAATTAATGGACATTGTTTGAAACATTACTATGAAGGACACATACCTCAATTTAAATAAGTTTAAATATTAACCCAACTAAACAAATGGTATGTCGGGCTGATAACGTTAAATCAAGCATTTTGTGGGAGACAACTCATATATATATGTCTATGTATTACTATTTTTGATAAGTGTTTTATATATTAGTATATACTAAACCTACACAGTTTAATATATTATAAATTAAGTCAAAAATTGATATTTGAGGAAAATTTGAAATTAAATTGAGCGAAAAAATGAACGTCACAATTTTTTGCCACTAGCGCCGACAACGCCCAAGTAAACGGACTTTAGCGCCAACTGCGCTAATCGGGAGCGCCGAGAGCAGTTTGACAGTTCTAGACGAATTTTGGCAGACTTTGGAGGGATTTCGCTCCGTAATAACCGCTGGGAGGTGTTTTTAAATTCCTAAAAACTGCCTTGAGCGATTAGAAACTTCATATTTTTGAATTTCATGGCTTCAAATTCCAGAAATACTTTAAGGTATGNGCAGACTTTGGAGGGATTTCGCTCCGTAATAACCGCTGGGAGGTGTTTTTAAATTCCTAAAAACTGCCTTGATCGATTAGAAACTTCATATTTTTGAATTTCATGGCTTCAAATTCCAGAAATACTTTAAGGTATANCTCAGCACATTCTATATGTATTATGGACTATTTAATGTTTTAAGTCTTGAAGCTTTTTCATATTAGCACCTGCAGTATTTCAGAATTTAATTTAAAAAAACAGAACCTTTAACAGTTNCTCAGCACATTCTATATGTATTATGGACTATTTAATGTTTTAAGTCTTGAAGCTTTTTCATATTAGCACCTGTAGTATTTCAGAATTTAATTTAAAAAAACAGAACCTTTAACAGTCAAGTCTTTTCTTTGTGTATTTAATGTTTTCTTTCACCCTTTGTTGTTAAGTTTTTAATGCTAAATCTTTTAAAAATTTAAGTTTGGAGGAGAAAGAAAAATTACTTTTAAAAAGAAGGAACTTAATTGTATTTGTCCTCATTTAACTATATTTTCAAAATTTTACAATTAACATGACCTTTGGTATTAACAGTTAATTTTAGATAACTATATTTATGTTTCTAAATATATAGTAAACTTAAATAAAAATTTTCAATAATAAAAGTTAATTCTAAAGACTAAGATATTTGATATGACAGAATATGAATATATTTTTCTATTTTAATTAAAGAAATTTGTATTTTTGAAGTATTAAAAAATTTTAAAAGATTCATATAAAAATAAAGGAATTAAACATTATGAAATCTTTAAGCTAATCAAAATTTGTTCAGTGAAAAAATGTAAAAAGTTTTGAACTTTAAGAAGATGATAGTGAAGTTCAAAATCATTAAATGCTATCCAAATATAGTAATTCTCATATAAAAAAAAGAATANATTATGAAATCTTTAAGCTAATCAAAATTTGTTCAGTGAAAAAATGTAAAAAGTTTTGAACTTTAAGAAGATAGTGAAGTTCAAAATCATTAAATGCTATCCAGATATAGTAATTCTCATATAAAAAAAAGAAGAAAAAAAAAGAAAAGAAAAGAAAAAGGGATTTAAAATGATCCTGAAAAGAAAAAAAAATGTGGGGAGAAGCTTGAGGAGATGCATAATTAAAAATTGACTTCACTTGAATCAACTTAAAGAAGAATACTTGGCCACATTTTCTAAAATTTTATTTGAATGTTAGCTTATTTACTAGTAAAGTTTTATGAAATTCTTTTTCATATGGATATTTTAAGTGACTTTAATGTGAAAATTTGCATTTTTTCTTGAAAAAAATAGAAGATCAGAAATCTTTGACTTGATTATTGAATATTCTTATATCTTTAGTATTAACTGGAGCTGTTTTGAATTTTTCTAAAGTTATGCTATTATATTTAGTGGACTAAAGTATGGAAATCTAAAAGTTAAATTCTTTACTATAAGTCATATTTTTATGTATTAGAGGAGTTACTTGAAATTAAGTTTGGGGGATTTTGATACACAAAAAATATATGCATTTTTAGACCCATATTTTATACTCATTTTTTGATACACCAAAAATATATGCATTTTTAGACCCATATTTTATACTCATTTTTGGTGATATTGCATTTTAATGGAAAATATTTTTATGTTTTCTTACATGTTATTGAATTTCAGGGCTTAAAGANATTTTCATTTTTTCTTGAAAAAAATAGAAGATCAGAAATCTTTGACTTGATTATTGAATATTCTTATATCTTCAGTATTAACTGGAGCTGTTTTGAATTTTTTTGAAGTTATGCTATTATATTTAGTGGACTAAAGTATGGAAATCTAAAAATTAAATTCTTTACTATAAGTCATATTTTTATGTATTAGAGGAGTTACTTGAAATTAAGTTTGGGGGATTTTGATACACAAAAAATATATGCATTTTTAGACCCATATTTTATACTCATTTTTTGATACACCAAAAATATATGCATTTTTAGACCCATATTTTATACTCATTTTTTGTGATATTGCACTTTAATGGAAGATATTTTTATGTTTTCTTACATGTTATTGAATTTTAGGGCTTAAAGCAAAAAATAAACAAAAATGAAACAAAATTGATGAAATTTAGAACAAAAATGAAGAAGTTGAAATTTGTTCAGTGTTGACGGCACTGTCTGACAGAGATGACGAATTAAATTGCGGGACACTGGCGCCAGCGACGCAAATGTCGGTTCAGCCACCGATTCTAGAAGATTCGACTTATTTGGTTGCTTTTTTAAGAGATTTTGGAGGCACCTATTGGAGAACTAACTTGAGGCTCTATATGAAGCCGAAATTCATCAGAAAAAGTGCTCATTTTCGCCACTTCAAAATAGTGGTGGAATGAAGATGAAAAAGTGTATGGCATGTAAGAGGATAAATTGAAATGAGGAATTTCGGCCCCAAATAGAGACTGAAGTCGGTTCTCCAATAGATGCCTCCAAAATCTCTTAAAAAAACGTCCAAATATGTGGAATCTTCTAGAATCGGTGGTTGAACCGACATTGGCGCCGTCGGCGCCAGTGTCTCGCAATTTAATTCGTCCTCTCTGTCAAACGGCGCCGTCGGCGTTGAATAAATTTCATTTTTTTAATTTTTGCTCCAAATTTCATCTTTTTTGCTTCTTTTTTGCTTTAAGCCCTAAAATTCGNCGGTGGTTGAACCGACATTGGCGCCGTCGGCGCCAGTGTCTCGCAATTTAATTCGTCCTCTCTGTCAAACGGTGCCGTCGGCGTTGAATAAATTTCATTTTTTTTATTTTTGCTCCAAATTTCATCTTTTTTGCTTCTTTTTTGCTTTAAGCCCTAAAATTCAATAACCTGCAAGAAAACATAAAAATGCATTACATTAAAGTGCAATATGACAAAAAATGAGTATAAAATATGAGTCTAAAATGCATATATTTTTAGTGTATCAAACAAAAATTTAATACTTTAAAATTAATCAAAAATACTTTATATACATGCATACAAATCATTCAGCTATAAGATATTTAATGCAAAAAAAGTATGTTAAACCAAAATTAATTATATAGATACTTCTTTTGTAAGAGTTTGATTTTATCATAGTTGATAGAAATGAAAATAATAATCAAATAGCTGATCATTTGTCCAGAATAGAAATAGAAATATTAACTAATTTTGCAAATGAAATTTTAAAAAATTTCTCTGATGAGCAGTTGTATAGTATTGATGAAATAGATGTACCGTGGTATACTGATATAGTAAATTATATTGTAAGTGATATTCTACCACTTGATATTAAAAATCCACAATTTAAAAATTTATATATGATTCAAAATACTATTTTTGGGATGACCCATATTTATATAAACAATGTAAAGATCTAATTATTAGAAAATGTGTATCTTATGAAGAAACTCAACAGATAATTGAAAAATGTCATGATTCTGAATTTAGATTACATTTTGGAACAAATAGAACTGCATATAAGATTTTGCAAGCTAGATTTTATTGGTTTACTCTTTTTAGAGATGTTAATGAATATATTAAAACATGTGATAGATTTCAACGAGTAGAAAATATTTTTTAAAAAAATAAAATGCCTCTAAATTACACATTGGAAGTTAAAATTTTTTATGTGTGAGANTTCAAAATACTATTTTTGGGATGACCCATATTTATATAAACAATGTAAAGATCTAATTATTAGAAAATGTGTATCTTATGAAGAAACTCAACAGATAATTGAAAAATGTCATGATTCTGAATTTAGATGACATTTTGGAACAAATAGAACTGCATATAAGATTTTGCAAGCTAGATTTTATTGGTTTACTCTTTTTAGAGATGTTAATGAATATATTAAAACATGTGATAGATTTCAACGACTAGAAAATATTTTTTTAAAAAATAAAATGCCTCTAAATTACACATTGGAAGTTAAAATTTTTTATGTGTGAGGATTAGATTTTATGAGATCATTTATGCCTTCATTTGAAAATTTATATATATTATTTGTTGTTGATTATATGTCCAAATGGATTGAAGCTATTGTTGTACTCAGATGTGATGCTCGGAGTGTTTATAAATTTTTATATAAAAATATTTTTACAAAATATGAAATGCCGAGAGTAATTATTACTGATGGAGTATCTCATTTTACGAATAAGAAAATCAAAATATTGATTAAGAAATATGATATTATGCATAGATTCTCTACTGCTTATCATTCTCAGACTAGCGGTCTAGCAGAAATATTAAATCGTGAAATAAAACGAATTTTAGGAAAAACTGTAAATCCTTATAAGTTGGATTGATCTGCTAGATTAGATACTGCATTATAGGCATACAGAACTGTTTATAAGACTCCTATAAGAATGTCCCTATATAGACTAATTTTTGGAAAAACATGTCACTTACNGAAAAACTGTAAATCCTTATAAGTTGGATTGATCTGCTAGATTAGATACTGCATTATAGGCATACAGAACTGCTTATAAGACTCCTATAAAAATGTCCCCATATAGACTAATTTTTGGAAAAACATGTCACTTATCAGTACAATTGGAGCATAAAATATTTTGGGCTATTAAGGAATTTAATTTTAATCTAAAAGATGTTGAGAAAAGATTATTGCAACTCAATGAACTTGAGGAGACTAGAAATGAAGCATATGATAATGAAAAAATCTATAAAAAGAAAATAAAAATATGGCATGATCGGAAGATTATAAAGAAGAAATTTGAACCTAGACAAGAAGTTCTATTATATAATACAAGATTGAGATTGTTTTCAGAAAAACTGAAATCCAGATGGTTATGACCATTTAAAGTGATTAAAGTCCATTATTATGGAATTGTTATTATTAAATACCCTAACACTGGAAATATATTTAAAGTTAATGGGTATCGTTTAAAATATTACTATGAAGAGCACATACCTCAATTTAAAGAAGTTTTAATGTTAACTCAACTCAACTAAACAAATGGTATGTCGGGCTGACGACGTTAAACCAAGCGTTTTGTGGGAGGCAACTTATATATATATGTCTATGTATTACTATTTCTGATAAGTGTTTTATATATTAGTAGATATTAATCCTACACAATTTAATATATAATAAATTAAGTCAAATATTGATATTGGAGGAAAATTTAGAATGAAATTGAGCAAAAAAATGAACGTCGCAATTTTTGGCCACTAGCGCCGACGGTGTCAGAATGGGTGCCAACAGCCACGTAAATNAAAAAAATGAACGTCGCAATTTTTGGCCACTAGCGCCGACGGTGTCAGAATGGGTGCCAACAGCCACGTAAACGGACTTCAGTGCCTGCAGCGCCAATCGGGAACGCCGACAGTGCCGAGAGCAGTTTGACAATTCATGATAAATTTTGGCGAGATTTTGCTCAGTAATAACCGCAGGGAGGTGTTTTTAAAGTCCTAAAAACTGCCTTGGACGATTAGAAACTTCCTATTTTCGAATTTCATTGCTTCCAATTTCAGAAATACTTCAAGGTAAGGAGTTTTTAATAGAAAAAGTTTATTAATTTTGACGCACAGAGATTATACGACATAGTTATTACGAAAAAAAGATTGATCAAGGAGAGAGGTTTTGTTAATCATGGATTGATCAATCCAAGTTCTCTGATTGATAAGATCATTGTGCAAAGACGATGGAAAGTTCTGTGTTACACTACCGCTGTGGTTGTTGTACTTGTAGTAAAGGAGTTTTATACAGATTTACATGGAATTACCCAAGTTGTTTTCGTACGAGGTAAGGTTGTACCATTTACTCCTGCAATGATTAATCAATTGTATATGATAGAAAACGTACTAATCTGTCATTAAACAAAATTTATCCCTATTAAAGATTTGATGCAAAATGTCTATAATTTTCTGACAAATGAAAGTGATGAGGGAGATACGCGATGAGGGGTATATTAGTTTCCCTGCTTCATCACTTAATCCAATTTCGAAGCAGTGATNAAAGGAGTTTTATACAGATTTACATGGAATTACCCAAGTTGTTTTCGTACGAGGTAAGGTTGTACCATTTACACCTGCAAGGATTAATCAATTGTATATGATAGAAAACGTACTAATCTGTCATTAAACAAAATTCATCCCTATTAAAGATTTGATGCAAAATGTCTGTAATTTTCTGACGAATGAAAGTGATGAGGGAGATACGCGATGAGGGGTATATTAGTTTTCCTGCTTCATCACTTAATCCAATTTCGAAGCAGTGACATTTCTTTATTTCTGCAAAATTACTTTCTACTATGAAGATTAGTAGAGTTACCAACGAAAGTGTTATTTTAAATTACTGCATTCAAATGGAAAAACCTATTGATATAGGATCTATCATATTTAAATCTGTTATGGGTATCATTATGAATTGGTCAATTTATGAACTTGTGCATCATTCCATAATTTTTCTAATTTGTAGTCAATCCCAAGTGTCATATGAAAGTTGGGAAAAAGTTTTATTACCTTGGGGGCCCATGATCCCTATTGATGATAATTATGTTGGAAATAGAAATGAAGCATTAGATGCTATTTTAGAGCATTCTTCATATGCTCCACCCCATTGATGTCACTAATAGTTGGAAGTTCACTTACTTTGGAGAAGAAATTGAAAAAAATTGAAAGAGAACTTCAAAGTATTATGAATGCAGAGAGAGAATTTAAGTACCTTTTTGATCACCTAGATTGGAGAATGAAACAAAATTTTGATCATACTAGAACTTTTAAAGCAGGATTAGTTCGGATGTTTAAAGAAAACGAATGGATAGAAGAAAATTCGACAGATCAATTCCCGTACCGATCCTTCTACAATATGTACGTTCATTACCAATCCATGAGAGATATTAGAGGAGGTGAAAGCACANCCCGTACCGATCCTTCTACAATATGTACGTTCATTACCAATCCATGAGAGATATTAGAGGAGGTGAAAGCACTGAAGATGAGGCGGAATGACTGAAGACTTTGGATTCTCTAATAGTTTAAAATATTTATGTATTTAATGTGATTGTGTGGATTTGATTTGTTTTGGTTTATTTTTGCTTTAGAATAATGAACTTTGATTGTATGTATAGTTTTGTGCCAACGTTTAGTGTTGTGGTTTGATTTCGACATTAATTTATATTTAGTTTGCTTAATATGTGTGAATGTAATTAGAAAATGTGTTTGTAAAAGTATATTTTCATATATAAAAGTTAGTTTGTTATTTTTTGTGGAAATAACTGTTTGTGAAATGTTTGTTTGTGAATTATTATTAGATAAGTTAGTGAGTTTAAAAGTACTAAAAATTTTTTTTGAGTAAATTGAAAGGAAATTGAAAATTTGAAAAAATCAAAAATGAATTTCGAGCCTTCAGCGTCGACGAAGTCGACGACCCTAGAGCAGTTTTTAACATTTAGAAATTCACGATTTTCACTGTTAGCCACCATTTTTACCCCTTAGTTACCCTCAACCTTCGATTTTCACACCTAGGGCTGGATTTTGGGTGGATTTGAGGCGATTTAGAGGCAAAGGAACTTCAGATTTCATCTTCTCTAAGTAAGAGTTATATTTTCAACTAAAATTTTTTTATTTTTACCAAGGATTTTTCTCACATTGCTTAGATCCGAAAGTTTTGGAAATTTTTGACAAATTTTGAGAAAATCTTTTGGTGAAAAACTCTTACTTAGTGCATTTAAGTTTAAAAAGTTTTACATTGTGATTTTTGGAATTTTATCAGATTTTTATCAAATTTTTCTTAGATTTGCTATGGCCTAAAGAACAAGCAAAAGAAAAATAGAGTATAACGAGCAAAAATTTGTTAGTTTTAAAGCTAGTGCTCAATTTCATAGTCTACTTGAAAATAAAAAAGTGATCCCGGATTGTGATTTTAAAAATCCAGGAGGAGTTGAACGATTAAATATTGCTCGGCAGTGAAATTTTTTTTATTATTTTACTGCTGATGCAATTGTTGGAGTAGTCATGAAATTTTATGCCAACTTTCCGGAGGCTTCTGATGATTTTATTTTTGTTCGTGGAAAAAAAGTAGAGTATACCCCAAGAAAAATAAATGAATTTTATCAGTTAGAGAATGTTTATGGATGTCAGTATAAATCGTTTTATGCTACAAATGAGGTCTTAGATGAGGTTATTTATTTTCTGATTAGTGAAAAAGGAATNTAACGAGCAAAAATTTGTTAGTTTTAAAGCTAGTGCTCAATTTCATAGTCTACTTGAAAATAAAAAAGTGATTTCGGATCGTGATTTTAAAAATCCAGGAGGAGTTGAACGATTAAATATTGCTCGGCAGTGAAAATTTTTTTATTATTTTACTGTTGATGCAATTGTTGGAGTAGTCATGAAATTTTATGCCAACTTTCCGGAGGCTTCCGATGATTTTATTTTTTCGTGGAAAAAAAGTAGAGTATACCCCAAGAAAAATAAATGAATTTTATCAGTTAGAGAATGTTTATGGATGTCCGTATAAATCGTTTTATGCTACAAATGAGGTCTTAGATGAGGTTATTTATTTTCTGACTAGTGAAAAAGGAACTTGGAAAGTAAAGAACGGAGTTAAGGTAAACTATCCTCTTTCTATGTTTAATGTAATATCTAAGGTCTGACATTACTTTATTTCTGGAAGAATGATTCCGACAAACCATCATAATAAGGTGACCAAGGATAGAGCCATCCTGAACTTCTGTATTCAGCAACTGATAGACATAAATGTAGGCTCTATTATTTACATGAACACTCGATCTATTGCTCTAAGAGAGACCACTGGTGTTTTGACACACACTGCTCTTATTTACACACTTTGAACAGGCATGAGTTGATTTTAGACCTGATGAGGAAAGAATTGAGCCTCAAAGACCTATTGGGCCTGCAAACATAAAGACCTATGAGTGTCATGTTGATTGGAGATCTGGAAGTAAGGTCGGGGATCTTCCTTCTACTTTTAGAACCCCTACTTCAAGTGACTCTACTTCTAGTGACCCAGTAACAAAGAACTATTGGACCAGATGATGATTCAGCAGAGGGATATTATTAGGATGGATTATAGGATGCAAAACATAGAAGCCAGAAGTGCTCACACAAATGATTTAATTCGGCAGAAGTTTGAATATGATGCTGCTTATGATGATGCTTTAATGAGATACCTGAGGGGTGATCATTCATTTCAGTTTCCTACTCACCCTGTGTTTACTCTATATCAGCCGCAAAAGTTGGATGTACATGAAGAAGAAGATGATGACCGGTGATCTTATCAGTAGTTTATATTTGATTGTACTTTGTGATAGTGTTATTTTTTTTTGTTATATTGTTGAGACTGTTTGTTAAATTTTGAGACTCTGGTGTTATGTTGTGTTAATTTGTGAAACTGTAATTTGTAAGACTATTTTCATTTCTGGAATTCAATTTAGTTCTGTTGTTAGTTTCAGCATTTTGTTAAATATATTGTAATTATTTTTTTCTCAGCAGATTCTATATATACTATGGACTATTTAATGCTTTAAGTCTTGTAGTTTTTTCATATTAGCAAATGCAGTATTTCAGAATTTAATTTCAAAAATCAAAACTTTCAACAGGNTTATTTTTTTCTCAGCAGATTCTATATATACTATGGACTATTTAATGCTTTAAGTCTTGTAGTTTTTTCATACTAGCAAATGCAGTATTTCAGAATTTAATTTCAAAAATCAAAACTTTCAACAGATATGTCTTTTCTTTATGTATTTAATGTTTTCTTTCACCCTTTGTTGTTAAGTTCTTCATGCTAAATCTTTTATAAATTTAAATTTGGGGGAGAAAGAAAAATTACTTTTAAAAAGAAGGAACTTAATTGTATTTGTCCTCATTTAGTATTAAGAGTTAACTTTAGATAACTATATTTATGTTTCTAAATATATATTAAACTTAAGTAAAATTTTTCAATAATAAAAGTTAATTCTAACGACTAAAATATTTGGTATGAGAGAATAGAAATATGTTTTTCTATTTTAAATAAAGAAATTTATATTTTTTAAGTATTAAAAAATCTTAAAAGATTCATACAAAAAGAAAGGAATTAAAAGTTATGAAATCTTTAAGCTAATATAAATTTGTTGAGTGAGGAAATTAAAAAAGTTTTTAACATTAAGAAGATGATAGTGTAGTTCAAAATCATTAAATTCTATCCAGATATAGTAAATCTCACATAAAAAAAAAAGAAAAAAAGAAAAAAAAGAAAAAAAAAGGATATTGAAAATGATCTTGAAAAGAAAAAGAAAAATTTTTGGNAAAATTTTTCAATAATAAAAGTTAATTCTAACGACTAAAATATTTGGTATGAGAGAATAGAAATATGGTTTTTCTATTTTAAATAAAGAAATTTATATTTTTTAAGTATTAAAAAATCTTAAAAGATTCATACAAAAAGAAAGGAATTAAAAGTTATGAAATCTTTAAGCTAATATAAATTTGTTGAGTGAGGAAATTTAAAAAATTTTTAACTTTAAGAAGATAATAGTGTAGTTCGAAATCATTAAATTATATCCAGATATAGTAAATCTCACATAAAAAAAGAAGAAAAAAAGAAAAAAAAAGAAAAAAAAAGGATATTGAAAATGATCTTGAAAAGAAAAAGAAAATTTTTGGAGAGAAANTGGAAGTAAGGTCGGGGATCTTCCTTCTACTTTTAGAACCCCTACTTCAAGTGACTCTACTTCTAGTGACCCTAGTAACAAAGAACTATTGGACCAGATGATGATTCAGCAGAGGGATATTATAAGGATGGATTATAGGATGCAAAACATAGAAGCCAGAAGTGCTCACACAAATGATTTAATTCGGCAGAAGTTTGAATATGATGCTGCTTATGATGATGCTTTAATGAGATACCTGAGGGGTGATCATTCATTTCAGCTTCCTACTCACCCTGTGTTTACTCTATATCAGCCGCAAAAGTTGGATGTAGNAATATATGTATTTTTAGACTCATATTTTATACTCATTTTTGGTGATATTGCACTTTAATGGAAGATATTCTTATATTTTCTTACAGGTTATTGAATTTTAGGGCTTAAAGCCAAAATGAAACAAAAGGAAGCAAAAAGAATGAAATTTGGAGCAAAAATAAACAAGTTGAAATTTGTTCAGCGCTGACGGCGCTGTTTGACAAAGAAGACGAATTAAATTGCGGGAAACTGGCGCCGACGGCTCTAGAATGGCGTCGACGGCTCCAATGTCAGTCCAGCCACCGATTATAGAAGATTCGACGTATTTAGACGCTTTTTGAAGAGATTTTAGAGGCACCTATTGGAGAACCGACTTGAGGCTCTATATGGGGCCGAAATTCATCAGAAAAAGTGTTTTTTCATCATTCCTCATTTCAATTCATCCTCCTACGCANAGATTCGACGTATTTAGACGCTTTTTGAAGAGATTTTAGAGGCACCTATTGGAGAACCGACTTGAGGCTCTAAATGGAGCCGAAATTCATCAGAAAAAGTGTTTTTTCATCATTCCTCATTTCAATTCATCCTCCTACACGCCATACACTTTTCCATGTTCATTCCACCACAATTTTGGAGTCAATTAGTGAGTTTTCTTTAAGATTTTAGAGTTTTTGTAGTGAGATTAAGTGTGAATATTTCTCTAAGAGTGTTGGAGTGAGAAAAANCCTACACGCCATACACTTTTCCATGTTCATTCCACCACAATTTTGGAGTCAATTAGTGAGTTTTCTTTAAGAGTTTAAAGTTTTTGTAGTGAGATTAAGTGTGAATATTTCTCTAAGAGTGTTGGAGTGAGAAAAGTGAGAGATTTATTCTTCCTGCATTTCCTGTGAAATGCTACAAGGGATTTGCTTTGAGAAAGAGTTTGAGATAAGTGTTTGTTTATTAGTGTTGTATGAACTTTCTTTTATATATGAAATTTGTGTTTTGTTGTATTTTTCTCATGAAGTCTGAGTAATTTTCATTATCTTTCTCCCTACTCTGAGATATGGTGAAATGAAAAGATAACATTGATGTGCCAATATTAAAATATAAAATATATTGTGATGATTTTTCAACTTNTTGTATGAACTTTCTTTTATATATGAAATTTGTGTTTTGTTATATCTTTCTCATGAAGTCTGAGTAGTTTCCATTATCTTTCTCCCTACTCTGAGATATGGTGAAATGAAAAGATAACATTGATGTGCCAATATTAAAATATAAAATACATTGTGATGATTTTTCAACTTCGAACTTAATTTACTTTTTGATCTAGTCAATTGAATTGTTAAAATGTATTGTGAAACATATGATTCAGGAAATGGAGTATGAGTTCTACAACAGAGTGAGGATCACATTTGATTCCATTTAGGAGAAATTCATTCATAGAATTAAGTGCAAATAAATAGGGAAATATACTTTTTTGGGTGTAGAATTGTAGAATTTTTAGGGTGACAGACTAAAATCTCTAATTCAGCTATAGTGTTTAAAATCTAAAGCGAGAATTAGGCTTCAGGTGAAGGGAAGTGGGAGCCGGTATCCTCCTAACCTAGCCACAGATTTAGGGACTAAATCTGAGATTTGCCAATGATTTTCTATAACACTGTATGAGGGTAGAGAATTAAAACTGCTCCTATTTGACACAATACATATTAAAAACATTTATTTCATCTCATTTCACCAAAACTTCATTGTAGTGGGAAAGATGTTTTTTCACATAAGAAATTTTCATTACATAAACATAGTTTAGTAGATTAGTAGTTACTCTTTAAACTTTGCATTTCTATTTTGCTAATAGTTAAGTAATTTAATTTTGATAATATCTCAACATTCGAAGTTAGTGACAGTAATTTTGTTTTTCTTTCTGTGAATTTCCTAGTTAATTTATCATCTCAAATTTAAACATTCCCCGTGGAATCGATATTTGAGGTTTAAATAGAAAGTTCATTATTACTTAATAACAATACGTATACTCGCGTAAAATCCCATTATTAATTACCTATACTTATATAAATTTTACACATTTACTATCTGTGTGGGATCAGTCGCCCTCACAGTCTTCTTTGTCAGCTGTAGAACTACCCATGATTCAAAGACGAACGACTTCTCAAGAACTTCAATATGTCTCAGAGGCATCACAGAAACCACATCGGAATGGTTCACACTAAAGAATTCAGAAAAGTATTTAGAAGCCATGACTGACAGGCAAAAATAGAACAGGAAAGTTAGAACGTAGAATTGAGAAAATGATCACTCAGGGAGAGAGACAACAAAGTGGGAGGTTACCCTCGAACGAGACCTGGAGAGTCGAAGGAGAAAAAGGGATGAGCATCTGAATCCCTTCCATAAGAAGAATTTCAAGGATGAAGAAGAGAGCACAACGTTTCAAAATTCAGTATGAAATAAGGCATAGAGAGGGGTATCTGAATCCCTTCCATAGAGAGAATTTCAAAGAGGACATACCATTTGGAGGGCACAAAGACTTCGACATTAAAGTGGATCTGCCAGAGTTTGACGAAGGTATGGATCTAGATGATTTTGTTGAATGGCTACAAGAAGTTGAAAGTATCTTCAAGTATAAGGAAGTGTCAGAGGATAAAAAGGTGAAACTAGCTGCCATCACCTCCTTGTGGTGGGAGAACTTACAGAGACAGAAGAAGAGACGGTTGTGATAAAATTTTTAAGTGGGAGAGAACGAGGAAAGAACTGCAGAGAAAATATCTATCGTCACATTACCGTCATGATATATATCTGAGGCTCCACCACTTGCAACAGCGAGATCTTTCAATAGACAAATTCATGATGTAGTTTAATCAGTTGCAGATAAAATATGAGCTGGTTGAGCCAAAGGAGCTGATGATAGCCCTTTATCTGGGGGCCCCGAAGCCCGCTATCGACAATGTGGCACATGTGAAACACTATTGGTCAGTTGGTGATGTTGGTGATGTTCAGACTTTAGCGTTGACAGTGGAGAGATAGTAGAAACAGAGTAGACAACCACCACCAGTCAGACAATCACCCACAGTTGGAGACACCAGCAGGAACATACTACAGGGAGTTGAGAAACTTGGTTCGTATAAAGGCAGTGTCACCCTGAGTGAGAAAAAGTCTGAGAAGAGTAGCACGCTCACTACAGTCCCTGCCAGAAAATATTTCAGATGCCAATGATTTAGGCACATCATCTCCAGTTGCCCGACGAGCAGAGTTGTCTTTTACGAAGAAGGACGTTGTGGAGGAGGTTAACAAAGAGGCGATAACTAAGGAACAAAGGGAGGTATATCATCTTTCACAAGATTAAGGAGAGGCACTTGTAGTTCAATGGGTGGCTTCGTCACAATATATTATACACCAATTGCATCATAGACAGGAAGGTATGTAGCCTTATCATTAATTAAGGGAGCAGTAAAAAAGTAGCATCTACACAAATGGTAGAGAAAATGGGTCTCATGACTCAAAGGCATTCCTAACCGCATTCCCTGACGTGGCTGAAGGAGGAGAACGGGGACAGCATTAACCAGAGGTGCCTAGTGGAGTTCTTGATTGGAAATCAGCTACAGGATCATGTGTGGTATGATGTGATCCCCATAAATGTCTACCACCTTTTGTTGGGGAGACCGAGGTAATTTGACTGTAGGACTACACAACGACTTCAAAAACACCTACACCAAAGAGGGGAAGCACATCATCCTTCTTCCTTCGGCAAAACCGAGATCACATGAGCACATATCAGCAGAGCAGCATAAGTGGAACCAATTTTGGTGAAGGCGGAGAATGATATGAATGAGACACTAACTCTAGGCACAAGACAAGTATATTAGAGAGCATTTTAGGATATCAAGGTCGATATCTTATCACCATGGCCACTACCATTTGAGAAGGTTCGGGTTACCATCATTATAGCTCAGGCCAAACCAAACAAGGATTACTTTGGGAAGATTTAACTGTCTATGTTGAACAGACAGGCGCAGCTCAGTTCAGTAGACGACCTCAGGAGAGCGGATTGATATGGATGTATGCTCGNCACTACCATTTGAGAAGGTTCGGGTTACCATCATTATAGCTCAGGCCAAACCAAACAAGGATTACTTTGGGAGGATTTAATTGTCTATGTTGAACAGACAGGCGCAGCTCAGTTCAGTAGGCGACCTCAGGAGAGCGGATCGATATGGATGTATGCTCACAAGTGGAGAAAGCTTGTTCAATGTTTTGGGAGATAGTGCAGCGACAATGAGATCAAGGCGTTGTTACGACCACGGACAATGAACCAGAAGCTTTGACGCATGAAGTTGAATCTCTCCAATCTCGTGAGACTGACGCGAAGCTTTTATGGATCAGCTAAACTGTCTCGATTCAACCAAGGCACCAGCTAGACCGATCAACTGCTATTGAGCGGGAAATACCGCTCGTTTCCCCCTATTCTCCCACCTATCCTACTATATATTCATTGTTTGCTGTTTAGGTTTCAATTGTACTATCTTTCAAATTCAAATTTCGACCTCCAGGCGTTTCTCCCTTGCTAGGGTTGTCTCTGAGGATGGGTGGTGTTTCAAATGTATTGTGCTCCATGGTATCGATTACCTCCATTTATTTTCCTCTCCCAGTTGCCACTTGATTCACACGCACCTTCTCTACTTGCAACTGCAACTTCCTAAGTCCTTCCCGTGTTGCTGCCCACACCTGGGTCCCTTACACTACTGCCCAATCCACCGTCCAGTCGAAGGTTTACCCAAATCTACGCCTGACCAACTCCCTTCCCTGTGTCGTCACTCCCAAGCCCTTTAACTGCTACTACCGCAAGATCCCGATCACACTCCCACCCGCCGCCATCAATCCCACCTACGCCTCCTTCCTGCTACATTGGCCACACCCATCCTCCTTCCTGTTATAACCATCAATCATCTTTCCTGTTTAGAGTCTTGATTATAACCCCATTCTTTTTTAGTAATAAAATTCAGCATTCCTATTGAATTTTGGGTTAACTCTAGTATCAGAAACAGTTATTTCTTATCACAAGATTTAAAATAGTGATACTCTGTTCAATAAATAAATAAATAAGACAAAGGATAGGAGTAAACAAACCTCATCCCCAGGAGTTGAGTTAAAATCGCCAGCAACAATCACAGAAGGTGTGCAGCTAAATTTATTGCTAATGGCTTTCTTAAACCGAGAAATTCTTGATAGAAGATACTTCACCTGAGCAAGCTTCACATCAATCAATGCAGGATCCCTGCAAATTAACTTAATTTCCATTTTAAGATTCTTCTTTTAGAGAAAAATATATAAATGATAACACTGTATGTGCACGCACGTAAGAGAGAGAGATTTATATGAACTAATAAAACTATCGGAGGTGGTTGTACTTTTTTCCTTTCTCAGCATTTACAACAAATATTGAAAAAGAAAGAACTGTCTTCTATTTTTACCATTAGTTTTAGCAATCAAACCA
>JXCR01096707.1:105836-125874 GCA_002079205.1 Phalaenopsis hybrid cultivar | reverse complement strand
TCAAGAGTAAATATTGACCCATTATCAGACCTCAACTTTTCTCAAATAAGCTTTGGACTGGTAATGATGGTTGTTTCTGTTTGGAAGACTTACATATATGCCACTGGATTCCTATGTTTTTACATGTCTAACACCAAAACTTTAATTTTTACATAAATTTCACCTTACCTATGCCAGAAAAGGTTTTTTTTCCTTTTTTTTTTTCTTTTTAAAAGTTAAAATGGTAGTAGTTTTGGTGTGATATGAAAGATTTTGGTGTTATAAATGTAAAAGAGTGAAGTTTACATGTTAGATATTTTTCTCTCACACGNTTTAACGGCAAATGATTTAAGCTGAGGCCATCTGAAAGTGATATCCTACGAAAACCATTGCCTACCACTCACCATTACTAAATTAGGTTGTGCCACATTGCTTCTGAAGAACGTTGTAGGACTTGAAAATTCTGATTTGGGTTCATTTTGTCCTAGTAGTAGGGAAATTTCAAGAGTAAATATTGACCCATTATCAGACCTCAAATTTTCTCAAATAAGCTTTGGACTGGTAATGATGGTTGTTTCTGTTTGGAAGACTTACATACATGCCACTGGATTCCTATGTTTTAACATGTCTAACACCAAAACTTTAATTTTTACATAAATTTCACCTTACCTATGCCAAAAAAAGTTTTGTTTCCTTTTTTTTTCTTTTTAAAGTTAAAATGGTAGTAGTTTTGGTTTGATATGAAAAATTTTGGTGTTATAAATGTAAAAGAGTGAAGTTTACATGTTAGATATTTTTCTCTCACACACCAACTATTCCTATGTGTTCACATATCTAAAACTTAACCTTTATTTTTTAAAATTTACCACTCAATTCTTTTATTTTACATTAAAAAATCACTATTTAAACTTTAAGAAAGTGAAATACACCTTTCCATGCATAGTTAAGGTTCCATATATCTAAAAATTGAAGTTTAGGTATTAGATGGGTAATTACATAAGAATTAACTGCTATGTATGTAGATCTTCCAACTTCTAAATGTGATGTACACCTTCTCATTCATAATAAAGGTGGTACATATGTAAAAATTAAAAAATGCCGNAACTATTCCTATGTGTTCACATATCTAAAACTTAACCTTTATTTTTTAAAATTTACCACTCAATTCTTTTATATTACATTAAAAAATCACTATTTGAACTTTAAGAAAGTGAACTACACCTTTCCATGCATAGTTAAGGTTCCATATACCTAAAAATTGAAGTTTAGGTATTAGATGGGTAATTACATAAGAATTGACTGCTATGTATGTATATCTTCTAACTTCTAAATGTGATATACACCTTCTCATGCATAAGAAAGGTGGTACATATGTAAAAATTAAAAAATGCGGGCTAGATATGAAATATGATAAGAATTAAGCAGCATGTATATAAACCTTCCAAATAAAATTTGTGCCGAACGCCCCCCTTCCCCTCCGTAGAATGATATGCAGTCAAACCATGCAAATGATTCTTACTCCCAATGTCAACCAAAGAGGATAATCAAAACAGATCGGAAAAAGAATAGCACAGGAGGAAGACCTAACCTGCACAGAGCATGTACGAAAGAGCAGCGCGAGCACCCCTCTTGGTCATCCCGGAGCCCTTGAAGAGGCTCTCATCGCCGGAAAGAGGAGAATCAACGACCGGGAGAAGCACGCTCTTCTCCTGAGCGAAGGGGGCCATCTAATCCCTCGCCGATCTCCGGCCGGTTCCGATTCCTCGCAGCCTCCACGCGGTAATCCACTTCGTCCTCCTTATCTCGAGTTCCAACTATCTGAACTCGGAAGGAAGAGATTGCTTCTTTCCTTCACGGTTGAGTTGCGCTGCGTTGCGGAGAATTTTAGGAGATGAGGGGAAAGAGCTGAGTAGGCGCCGGCATTGACCGGAGGGAGACTTCTCGACAGAGCTGGGAAGACGATCAATGTGATTTGATTTGAGAGGAAAAGTGGGATAAAATGCCTACCCGATGTGGAAGTGGCCGGTTTTCAGTATGATCCGATCCGATACAATAAATAAATAAATAAATAAATAATATTGTTAATTTTGTTATCATAATTTAAATCAAAATTCAATTTGGATGCCATACTATAAATTTTCAAGATAAAATAAATAATAAAATATAAAAGTGTGCTTAGCTATCAAAAAATTTTCATCATCTCACATGAATTTTGAGCAAATTCATGAATCTCAACATAATTTTTGAACAAGAAATATAAAAATTTTGATGAAAGATTATTCATTAGTCAGATTTCAGTATAGTTGCAGTCAAACTAGCCGGCTCGACCCAGCAAATTCAACGGCATCCAAATTGGTTCAATTTAAGTCAAATTAAGTTGTTAAAATAATTTTAGAATCTCTTAGTGCATAATTGAAATGTCAAACATATTTCAAAACTGACAAATTTAACAGCTCAATTCACTTATTTAATATACTTTTTTTTTATATATTTTTTAGATTACAAATGTGTCACCTTAATAATTGGCATACATTTTATGGATATAGTATTTAATGTGTGAACACATATTTATTCAGCTAAGAAAATCATAGTCGGCTTTGCTTCATTGACATAACAAGCTCTGTCTGAGATGGAATTATAGAGTATTATATATCTCCTCTCTAATTGCAACTCCCTACAATAGACATTTTATGACAAACACTCAGGTAGTTCTCTTGTGGGCAGATCTTATTTTGCAAATGAGCTTATTATAGGGTAACATACAAGAGAATGAACTCTACGAGCCCTAAATCCTCAGACAAATAATCAAAAATTATTTTGACACTTTAATGCAAATACATGACATATATGCGAAAATCTTTTTTTTTTTATTTTTTCAACGTTTATGATGTATAAATATTATTTAAATTAATCGTTATATCTAGGGATGTAAACAAACCGAACACGAGTATATTTTGAGCACAAAAAGTGTGTTCGTGTTCAATTCGTTTGCTTAGCGAGCCGAACATGAGTTGTTCACGAACAAAAAGTCGTTTTGACAACCTTAATCACGAAGCCATAAGATGTTAAGAATTGGGGCAAGAATTAAAACATCATTTGAATCTAAATTAATAATTTGTATTCTACTTTCTTCATTAATATTTTTAATTGATTATAAATTTTTGTAGTCTTGTAGTCAATTAATTTTTTTTAAAAATACTATTCATCAAAAAAATATATATAATTGATTAGTAGTATTTCGAGCCAAAACGAGCCGAACACGAACAAACAAATATTTGTTCGCGTTGTTCGTTTTCGGCTCGTTACCTTAGCGTACGAGCCGAACACGAGCTTCTTAACGAGTTGAATACGAGCTGTTCGCGAACAACAAACCGTTTTAACAGCCCTAGTTATATCATCTCCTTTCTCGCTCAAGTAATAAAATATATTTGGCTTATTAAATATATATATTTTTATTTTCTTTTAAAACCACCCTACACCTAAAAATTATTTTAAATATTTCAAAATAAGTGATTTTAATTTTTAAAAAATAGGTTAAAATAGATAAAAATAAAGAATTATATTGTTAAAAAAAAAAGCAAATATGAAAATTAAATTTACTTCAAAAATTCCATTAATTTATGCGAGGAGAGAGGAGCAATAGTGGACGCCCTGAGAACGCATTTGTATGTAAAATCCAATAGATATAATCATTCTAATAAAGATGCTTAACCCAAACATACACACACATGCACCAAATGAATGAGGACACCTAAATTTTCATTTTTACAATCATAACACTCAAATAAAGATGAATGAGGACACCTAAATTTTCATTTTTACAATCATAACACTCAAATGTTTAATATTTGTATGTTTAAATACTACATGTCCTTCCTCTTTTTATTACTTCCAAACAAATTCACTCGCGAAAAAAGCACTTCGCGTTGGTCGGCATGAGCGCATAAATCCAACTGAAAGTACCCCCTGCTCAATAATAAATACAAGCTAATCGAGACAAAGGACACTCATCACATCACGGGCATTCGCTGAGAGAAAGTCTAATCCTCATTGGTAAATATAGGGCTTTCTATTTTTCCTTTCTTAGTCAGAGGATTTCAAAATCTTATGTCGGATTATGTGGTATCATGAATGGAACGAGATCGTTCGATTCAACAATAACACGTTAATAAAAGTGAGATTACATGTATGCCACTCACCTTTTACATATTTACATATATAACAACTAAACTTTAATTTTTACATATATCCCACACCAAAATTATGTAAAAAAATGTTTATTCACTTTATAAAAGTTAAAAACAATGATATTTTTTTTATGAATGCAAAAATTGAAGTCTAGACGCTAGATATGCAAAAACAGAAAAATTTGGGTGGTATGTATGAAAATACCCCTTAATAAAATCATTATTATATGAGTGAAAACCTAAATATTGCGTGGTGTGCATGTATATCGCCCCCAAAAAACAGAAGCGCATTTTCCGTCGGAACACCTGACGTAGCTCTACGTGCATTGTAGGTTATTCATAAGTTATTTTCAGGTTATTTCTGAGTTATTTTCAATAATCCTGAAATAACCCAGAAATAACCCAAAAATAAAGACCACGGTTTATTTCTGGATTATTGAAAATAACCCAGAAATAACTTAAAAATAACTCAAGAATATCCTGCACCGCACGTAGAACTACGTCAGGAGTCCGCAAAGAAATTTTTTTGCAAAAACAGTGACATTATATTTTTAATTAAATTATACGAAAATGAAAAATTATATGGAAACTATTGCCCCATAATTCAAATAATTTTAATTTTTACTAAATAAAGAACTATGAGACCACAATGCCGAATAAAAACAGAAAGAACTGGGTGGCTAAAAGGAAATGAAATAATAATAATTAAAATTATTTAAAATTTTCAATTTTATTTACACATTTGTTGCAAAATAAATGCAATTAATTTGATTGCATTTAGTTTACTTAATTTTTCTTTGCAGGCACTCCAATTTCTCAATCATGCAGTAAGAATCGAAAAAATATTACATCAAGACTCCGGATGCGTTCGGAGTCCAATGGTAGATCGCCACGTGTCAAGCGGGCTCCACCATTTTTACACTAGTCAATCTCAATGTATTACAGTAAGACCCGCTTGACATTTGGTNCAATTTCTCAATCATGCAGTAAGAATCGAAAAAATATTACATCAAGACTCCGGATGCGTTCGGAGTCCAATGAAAGATCGCCACGTGTCAAGCGGGCTCCATCATTTTTACACTAGTCAATCTCAATGTATTACAGTAAGGCCCGCTTGACATTTGGCTCCCCATCATTGGACTCCTAACGCAAACCTGATGTAATAGTTAGTTGCACATTGATATCCATTCACAGCATCATCTTTTTAGGGATTTACAAAAATAACACAAAATTAAATCCTATTGTCTAAATAAAATCAAAAATATATGAAAAAGTGTACTTCAGTTTAGATAAATTAAATTAGTGATACTTTCTGTGTCACTTAAAAGAATAGTATTGCATAAATAAATATAGGGCATTCACATACATACCACCCAGTTCTTATGCATTTACATATCTAACACCCTTNATTGGACTCCTAACGCAAACCTGATGTAATAGTTAGTTGCACATTGATATCCATTCACAGCATCATCTTTTTGGGGATTTACAAAAATAACACAAAATTAAATCCTATTGTCAAAATAAAATCAAAAATATATGAAAAAGTGTACTTCAGTTTAGATAAATTAAATTAGTGATACTTTCTGTGTCACTTAAAAGAATAGAATTGCATAAATAAATATAGGGTATTTACATACATACCCAATTCTTATGCATTTACAAATCTCACACCCTCTTAATTTTTACATTTATAAAAAATACCACCATTTTTAGCTTCTAAAAAAGTGAAATGCATCTTTTCATGCATAGAAAATATTGAAGTTTAAGTGTTAGAAAAGTGAAAACATAAGAATTCAGTGGTATGTATGTAAATCTTACAAAAAAAATACATAAATATATAGAACTTTATGGATATGCATGTAAATCCCCAACCTTTTCTTCCTTCAAGCTTTTAAAATATTGGGTAAACATGATAGCAAAATTTTCCTCAGCAAACTAGATTTCATTGTGCCTCTAATTGAAGTAAACATAATAGCCAAAAAAACTGAAGTATAGAACACACTTTTACCTCTCTGACATCTTCAACGCAGGCATTTGCAGGCATAATAGCAGCACTGTCATCTTCACCGGGGGATTGCAAAATCTAGTTAATGAGTTTAGGAAGCCAAATTAATGGATAAGGATTTATTCCTTGGTGAACAGAATAACAATATTAAAATAAGGGTAATTTAATATATATACCACACAATTCTTATGTATTTATATATCTAGCCCCCAAAGTTTAGTTTATACTTCTAACACAGTGGTGTCATGAATCTATGCATGAAAAGGTTTACATTTCACTTTTAAAAAGATAGTGATGGTGATAGATTTGATGTGATGTCAAAATTTTAAGTGGTATGCATGTAAATATGAATGTCTAGGCGTTAGATATGTAAATACATAAGAATTGTGTGTTATATATGTAAAAAATGTGGCTTTATGTATATAGCAGAAATTAGACGTAATAGGGTATTGCAGTTTTTGAGAGAGAAATAAGAACAAAGATAAAAATTAAACAATACTGCAATGTTGCAGACGACTGGAAAACCCAAATAAGGATTTTATAAGCTTTTTGTAACGCCGCATGAGTTTAAAATTTGTATAGATAGGTAAAATACTGGAGAAGCCAAGGTGCTTCAATCATACATCGTAGACATGGGTTTGAGATATAGCCTACACACTAAAAATCATTATGTTATGTGATTTAGGGCCCGTTTGGAGCGGCAGTGCGATGGCGGTGTAGTACCGCACATATTTGGGTAAACTGTATTTTGACAGTTTTTTCAAAAAGCTACTGCTGAAATCTGTGTTTTCACACCGGTTCTGGTTAGGTGCGGTGGCAACTTTTTAGCTGCGATGTGACTTTTAAAAAAAAATTGTAATACCCACCGTAACTTTTTGAACACCACATTATTTTTCAGCAGCTTCATAACTTCCTTTAATAAGTNCGTTTGGAGCGGCAGTGCGATGGCGGTGTAGTACCGCACATATTTGGGTAAACTGTATTTTGACAGTTTTTTTCAAAAAGCTACTGCTGAAATCTGTATTTTCACACCGGTTCTGGTTAGGTGCGGTGGCAACTTTTTAGCTGCGATGCGACTTTAAAAAAAAAATTGTAATACCCACCGTAACTTTTTGAACATCACATTATTTTTCAGCAGCTTCATAACTTCCTTTAATAAGCTGCAGCTGCCTCAAACAGACCCTTACTTTATATTTTACTAGCCGCCATCGCTCTCACAAGTATTTATCGCTTCATTCAATGCCATTCCTGAGTGAAATTTCAGGCTATTCTCATATGTTTTTTGCGTGTTCATAGAACCTACAAAGGTATCAAAGTCCAACTCTCTTCAAGAGAATAACATCTTTGGGAGAATCTATAGCATACCATTTTGCAAAAGGTCAATTGTTAACCACCGACATTGCAAAGGTTTTCATTATAATTATTGGAAATATTAAGTAGGTTGTGGTTAATGAATTGAGAAATTAATCTTGGAATCGTCTATATAGCTTGGCAATTCAATGAACTATGAACTTTTCAAGGAACTTTCCAACAAGGTTTTTTAAGAACAATGGGGAGAATCCAAAAACAACAACAACAGTAAGGGGGTTTGTATAGGATGAATATAAGAATCTTGGGCTCGTAAAGTATGAGTGGCAATTAGTCCGAAAAGGGGAGACAAGCACTACAATGTAAAAAAACCAAAAAAAATTACAAACTTTTACCTAATGACTGATTGAATAATTTATAAACTCTTACATGTACATATTATTTGCATTAAGAAAGACTAAATGCATTCCAAATAATAAGGCGTCCAAAATTAGCTCATTCACCCAGCATGATTTTTTTTTTCTTTCAATGATTAGAAGAATAATTGCATCTTTTGAGTGCATGCAAGATACAACAACAACCTTTCATCCAACTAAGTAGAGTCGGCTACATGAATCCTTTTCTCTATTGTCCTCTTGAGTGTCATTTTCATTTCATTCTAATAAATTAAGATAATTTTTTATACAACATGTCCAAGTCTTTTTAGGTCTATCTCTACCTTTCATAACATAAGTCAAATCTAAAACACTTACTCTCTTAACTTGATCCTCAAATGGTTGACTTTTAATTTAACCAAACCATCTAAGATGACTCTCTCTAATCTTGCCAGCCGTTGGAGTAACTCTAAAACTTTCATGGATATATTGTTTCGCATTTTGTCTTTTAGTGTAAAGCCACCCATCCACCTAACCATTCTCATCTCAGCAACACTTCACTTAATTTTATGCTTCTCTTACAGGCCAACGTTCTGCATCATAAAGCATTACAGGTCTCACGATTATCTTATAAAATTTTCCTTTGAGTGGTACTTTTCTATCACAAAGTAGGCCTGCTGCATTTCTCAACTTCAACCATCCAACTTAAATTCTACTAACAACATCCCCATCTATATCACCATCACTTTGAATGACAGACTTGAGAGATCTAAAAAGTTCACTCATTTTAATGAATTGATCACTCATTGTTACAACCGCGCTGCAATATCTACTACTATTAAAATTATATTATGTATTCAATTTTCGATCAACTCAAATGAAAGTCNATATATATATAAAATGACTTGAATATAAGTAATATCAACACATTTTTTTTCTATAACTATCCAAAGTACTTTTGAAATTTTTCATAAACTTTTTCAAAATCAACGAAAATCATCTATAGATCCTCCTTACTCCATATCTCCAACAAACTTCTTAATAAATGTATAGCATCCACAATAGACATGTCCGACATCAATCTAAATTGATTTTGAGAAATTTTGGTATCAATTTGTAACTTATGTTCAATTATCTCTCCCATAATTAATGTATGACACATTAACTTAATTTTTCTATAATTAACACACTCTTGTTCATCATATTTATTCTTAAAAATAGGAACCAACAGACTCTTTCTTCACTCTTCATCATTATACATCTTTTTTGTTTTTAAAATAATATTAAAAAGTTAAATAAACCAAAAAAATTTCAGATTTCCTAAAACATTTGTGCACTTCTATTTGAATACCATTAGATTCTACTATTTTATCACACTTTATTTTCTTTAAAATCTTCTCAACTATAATTTTACAAAATTGACAGTACGAATAAAGAATTTTGTTATTATTTACAATACTATAGCCAGATATTTAGAAGGTATGAAGCCGACTATCAGTAATGTTGTTCAATTGCAGCCCTGTTGGTCACTGGAAGATGCTCAGATCTTAGCATTGAGGGTGGAGAGATAGAAGAAATAAAGAGAGCGACCAACACCATTCAGACAGCCACGACAGTGGAAGACATCAACAAGAGCACGCCTCAGGGAGTTGAGAAGGCTGGTTAAGACAAGAACAAAGCCATTCAAAGTGAGAAGATGCCTAAGAAGATCAGACAGCCACCTGCAGTTGGAGACATTAGCAGTACCCTTTAAAGAGTTATGAAGACCGCACAAGATAAGGACAGAGCCACTCAAAGTGAGAAGAAGCCTAAGAAGAGTAACACGCCCACTATAGTCCCAACTAAAAAATGTTTCATGTCATGCATTTATGCACATCACGTCCAATTTCCCGACGAGCAGAGTTGTAGACTTTATCGAGTAAGGTGCAGTGAAAGAAGCTAGCGACGAGGAAGCAAATGAAGAAAAGGGTAAGGAGTATCAGTATCCACCAGATAAGAGCAAGATGTTTGTGGTTCGACAAGTCCTTTCGACTCAGGCGCCAAGGGAGCAACAATGGCTTCGTCACAATATATTATATACTTGTTGCATAGGGAAAGGTATGCAGCACCAACATTAATGGAGGTAGGAGCAAAAATGTGGTGTGAACACTGATTGTGAATTTAAAAAAAAAACACTGATAGTGGACAAATTGAGCATCACGTCTCAGAGACATCCCCAGTTATATTCTTTGACAGGGTTGAAAAAGAAGAACATGATCAACATTGTCAGGAGGCGTTTCATGGAGTTTTCAATTGAGAGCTAGTTGCACGATCAACTTTGGTGCGATGTGGTGCCCATGAATGTTTGCCCCCTTTTATTGAGAAAACTGTAGTTTTATGATCACAAGACTCAACATGATTGGTACAGAAACACCTAATGATTCACCAAAGATGACAAACACATAAACCTTCAATCTTCTGCAAAGCCCGAGATTACAGGTGCTCTTGCCACCCGAAAAGTATTGGGAGGATCAGTCTTGGTGCTGACAAAAGACCGTGATAGATGAGTCTATTGAAGACACATCGCAACCCGTACAGAGAGAGTTTGAGGAGATTCTGATTAATAGCTTACAGCCAGAGTTGCCACCACTCGAGAAGAGTTTGGATGCCATCACTTCAAATTGGGATGAGTCAATCTGGGGTTACTTTGGGAGGATTCAACAGTATATACCTAGTGTACTTCCTAAAGATTGAACTGATACGGATCGCTGCTCGCAAGTGGATAAAGCTCCTCAGCTGTTTTGGGAACTGTTGCAACCAACAGTGGGATCTAGATGGTCATATCAACACAAGTGAAGACCCTTCAACCTCAGGGGTTACAACAACTCTGCCACCTTCAATGGGCTGATAAAAGCTTCGAAAAATGATATCGAATCTCCCACAACCTTTGGAGACTGGCAAGAGGCACCTTCTGCCTAAAACGTGACGAAGTAGTGATGTTTCGGTTTAGTTCAGGTCGGTTTGAGCCAAGGAGGGACCAAACAGTCCTTCCAGGCATGAAGTTCCCTCCTTTTCACTCATTATCCTACGTCTATATACATATTGTTTTCGAGTTTTAGGATATTTTTTATTGAGATTTCTATCATGACAGCCTCCGATGTATCATTTTTCCTCCTAGTGAGAAAGTGCTCCAACTATATTTCATCTCGAGGTGGGGTGTATCATTCTTCTTCTATGGGTTGTCGCCCCTTCCAACCCCTCTACTGCCTGTTGTCGCCCTTCTTGTCCACCTATTATTGTTGGTGCCCTTTGCAGTCCACTTGTTACTTGTTGTCGCCCCTTCCATGCTTATTGTTGCCCCTTCCCACCCTCTTCTACTTGTTGTCTAGTCATCGAACAACCTTACACCCCTTGTTGTCACCACCTTCTCATCTTCCTTCTAGCCTCCCCGCAGCTATCCCTAGATGGCCCTACGACATACAACTCTCAGTTTCCACCACCTCAAACAGCAGCTTGCCACCTTCGAACTTCGCTCTAACGAGTATTTGTGTTTGCATTTTTCCTACTTCAAGTGTCTTTGATTGTAACTCAATTTGCTTGTGAGTACTAATATTCGCTTTCACTAATGGTTTAGGTTAACTCCAATATCACTTGTTTAAATTAAATGTATTAAAAGTAAACATATTACAAACTCAGCTAAAGATGACAAAATTAAAAAAAATGCTAATTCTATTTTAAGAACTTCTTCAACAAGAGCTTTAATAAACAAATTCAATTGAAAATTCCTAATTAACATAATCATGAAGTATAGAATGTATCAATTTAACAAAAAAATGAAATCGACTTAGTTCTAAAGAAGATGCNCTAACGAGTATTTGTGTTTGCATTTTTCCTACTTCAAGTGTCTTTGATTGTAACTCAATTTGCTTGTGAGTAATAATATTCGCTTTCACTAATGGTTTAGGTTAACTCCAGTATCACTTGTTTAAATTAAATGTATTAAAAGTAAACATATTACAAACTTAGCTAAAGATGACAAAATTAAAAAAAAATGCTAATTCTATTTTAAGAACTTCTTCAACAATAGCTTTAATAAACAAATTCAATTGAAAATTCCTAATTAACATAATCATGATGTATAGAATGTATCAATTTAACAAAAAAATGAAATCGACTTAATTCTAAAGAAGATGCACAGAGGAAAAGCTTTAGGTTCAAACGATATATTTATTGAGATTTGGAAAATTGATTGAGATGTTAGAGTAGTTTCTTTGTTGAATATTTTTAACGAAAAAATGAAGATTAGAAAGGCGACCAAATTATCAGAAAGAAAAAATTGATACAAAAATTTGAAGCAGTTCAAGATTGTGATAATTATAAGAGTTAACCTAGCATACACTTAGAAAAATTATGTAGGTATTAATCATCATTATCAGTCTTATCATGACTTACATGGATTTGAGGTGTTTAAATCCTCATTTTCATTTGTTGTTGCTGAGTGTTGGCTGAGGTGATAAACATATTCTACGCAAATCATTTCAAACCTCTATCAATATAATCCATGTATTTTCTAATTCTCTAACATTGATTTTATCAACTCATCTAATAGAAGCTTTTTCTAATTATTTGGCAGATATCCAAACAACCAAGTCTATTTTTCATCATATTAACTTCAGCTCATGTTACTCCAATATTTCCTCTAATAAAATTAGTTATTAATTTATTCTTCTTAATTTTATTGAACAAACATTACAATATTCCCATTGTCCCGACACTCAAATTAGATATTAAAATGATATTCTTANAACAACCAAGTCTATTTTTCATCATATTAACTTCAGCTCATGTTACTCCAATATTTCCTCTAATAAAATTAGGTATTAATTTATTCTTCTTAATTTTATTGAACAAACATTACAATATTCGCATTGTCCCGACACTCAAATTAGATATTAAAATGATATTCATGCATTCCAACATTCAATTCCATACAACAAAATTAGCCTAGTTGTGAATTTATTAAATTTATATTTAATCCTCTATGATATCCTCTTATCACATATACTTCAAAAAGCACTTGTTCATTTTAGCTAGTAAGCCTTAACTCTAGAAGTTATATTTTATCTATATCTCCAAAAATTTTTTAAAGAGGAGTTTAGCGTTTTTAGAATTCAACTGTTAAATGCAATATAAAGTAACTATAACATACTCTGAATGCTCAAATCTTTTTGGTTGATAGTAAAGTAAATACATGAAATTAGCTACAGGTATTTACTTGTAGGTAAGAAAAAAATATAGTTTAAGAAAAAAAGTACGGACTTGATGTTANAGTAACTATAACATACTCTGAATGCTCAAATCTTTTTGGTTGATAGTAAAGTAAATACATGAAATTAGCTACTGGTATTTACTTGTAGGTAAGAAAAAAATATAGTTTAAGAAAAAAAGTAAGGACTTGATGTTGNTTCAACCTCAGGGGTTACAACAACTCTGCCACCTTCAATGGGCTGATAAAAGCTTCGAAAAATGATATCGAAGCTCCCACAACCTTTGGAGACTGGCAAGAGGCGCCTTCTGCCTAAAAAGTGACGAAGTAGTGATGTTTTGGTTTAGTTCAGGTCGGTTTGAGCCAAGGACGGACCAAACAGTCCTTCCAGGCATGAAGTTCCCTCCTTTTCACAACAGGGTCCACTCCTCATTATCCTACGTCTATATACATGTTTTCGAGTTTTAGGATACTTTTTATTGAGATTTCTATCATGACAGCCTCCGATGTATCATTTTTCCTCCTAGTGAGAAAGTGCTCCAACTATATTTCATCTCGAGGTGGGGTGTACCTTTCTTCTTCTATGGGTTGCCGCCCCTTCCAACCCCTCTACTGCCTGTTGTCCCCCTTCTTGTCCACCTATTATTGTTGGTGCCCTTTGCAGTCCACTTGTTACTTGTTGTCGCCCCTTCCATGCTTATTATTGCCCCTTCCCACCCTCTTCTACTTGTTGTCTAGTCATCGAACAAACTTACACNATATATATATATATATATACATATATATATGTGTGTGTGTGTGTATATATATATATATATATATGTGTGTGTGTGTGTGTGTGTGTGTGTGTGTGTGTGTGTAGACACACACCCACACCCATCAAATTCAATAAAAATTCTTATGAAAACCCGTAATTTGTTTGATATAACTTTTCATTAACTATCTTAGCGCAAAAATCAAATTGGTTCTCCCATAGCTTGATTATACAAAAATTAACTATCTTAGCACAGTATATAAAGTCATAGCTTCTGCATTATACAATATCTTCTTTGGAGGTCTTCTAACTTTTTATAATGATTAGAAGCCTCAATAAAATAAAACTTACTTTTTTTCTTTAATGACCATTTGTATATCTTCGCTTGATTACAAAATTTCTTTATTAGTGTACAATTTATTTATCCTAAATCAGGTTTGGCTAAACAAAAGGATTCAAATTTGACTCTCTTGGCCACCTATCCTGAAAGATTAACAAATTCTTACATTTTAAACTCCACCACCTCATCCAAAGACCATAATTTATTTTTATTGTTTTCTTTATAATACCATGATATATATCCATAACTTCTACCTTCTGTTGTAAAGTCAAGTTTTCTCTTAAAATCATCTTAATAATCCTTACAAGGAAATCTTTTGTGACTTTAATTATTTTCTTAAATATATAATTTAAGACAATAGAAAAAAATCTTTTTATCAAATGCTTTTCTATTTTCTTAAATTATGTATTTATTATTGTAAAATTATACACAATCGTAAAATCAAGTATGGCCTTTCAAATTGAGATTTGATCTCCTATACCATAGGTACTCCCTTATAGCCCGTGCTATGGGAACATGTATGCCCAACAAAATCATCTCTGTGGCTATAGCTTTCTTCAAATGATAAAAGTTAGGATGATTTTCATCTATTTATTCTCAAAATTTACTTTTCAAAATTATCTTCTAATCCAGCTTGAGAGGCATCAACATGGTTAGGGGCTCAGACAAAGGGCTAATCTAATAATAGCTAAAAGAATGCAAAATCTTCCACAATCAAGGAGGCTTGAGATGAGGTGGACATCTAGTGTGCTTTTTGTGTGACAGCAAAATCTTGTGTGGATCTATAAAGGTTCTTAGGATGAGGTTGAGTCTACTCGTGGAAGGAGTTGTTAGCAGATCTGTACATGGCAAAGGAATACAACGACAATATGCCTGTGGAAGGAATGTGTGGATTGATGACATTGATTGAGGACAATGATTATCGGATCTGGAATTGATGATGGTGGAAACGCATTTTAAATGAGGTTAGCAGTGAAAATTAGAAAAAAAAACACAATGTGATGGATGTTATTGGCATTTCTCAATACAAAAAAGGAGCAATGGGAGCACTAATGTTTAGATCATGGAACCTAATTTAAGCAGTTCAAGCTACTCAATCGCTCCAAAAAAATTAAGAAATAAAGATAAAAGATAAAATGGTAAAAAGCCAATTCATATTCTCATATCATAATCCTCCCTAACTAGTTGTATTTATAGCATACAATGTTAATTCATGCTTGTTAACTAAGCATCCTCATCAACATCAAGTTCAACCATCTCATTTCTAATTAACTCATTTCTAATCAACCAATAGCTACATAACTAGACTCACAACAAATGCCTCCAAAAATTTTAAATCCAGTATGAGATTATTTTGAGATTTTAATTTTGTGTTTATTTCAAGATTATCAATTATTAACGAGGTCCAACCCAAGTAAAGAAATGGAAGTAAAGATGATGATAAGATATTAACAGAAATTTGAATGGGGTTAGAGGTTATTACCATAATCTTACAAATTTCAACATCTAACTATCTTTTTTATAACACCAAAATAACTACTACGCATATTTTTCTTCGACAAAAACATCAAAGTCATACATACACAATATATTTGCATGCAAGTTCAAGTGTATTCTTTATCATTTCAGCTCCATATAAATATTGTGATTAGAGGATATTTCAACCTTAGAACAGTGTTTAATCCAAATATTTTCACAAATAACCAGTTCTAAGTTGTCTGATAGTTTTCCATTGAGTGTTCTCCTTTAATCTCTGTCTACTTTAGTCGCCAACTAAAGTAATTGAGATGCTTCTTTGTAACATTTAAGAGTTAACATCCACAGCCAAGTTTCAGTTCAAACATTTTGACTACAATACCCCATATTAATGAAGTGAATCGCAACAGCCAGCCTTCATATTAAAATAACAATTTGCAAATGAAAGGTACAATAATGGAATTCAAAAAAATTCGCGCATCATATTGGATCATCTTCAGCTTCACAACAAGCTCAAATTCAACATAGTTTATAAGCTTGCTTATTTAACAGGCCATGCACGAACAAGATTTATTTGATTTTATTTGGCTAGATAGTAGCATGACTGCATTTATATGAATAGTTTGAGTGAATATATGTGCATTTTATATATAGATTGTCTACACTAAACATCCATACATTTATTTTTGTAAGCATGTGCACGCGCGCATGCATATATCATGACATGCATATTTTATTATTTCATATGACTTTTAAGTAGATTTTATATTCATGAAGAGCTCATGCTTGTCTGATAAGTAAATGAGTCGAACAAAAACAACAGGGAAATTTTCATGCCTAGCAAACAATTCTTCAGTGTTTACATATCTCACACCTAAACTTCCATATTTACATACATAGCACTTCGGTGCTTTAAACCTATGCATTAAAAGGAGTATTTGACAATTAGAATGTGGTTATAGTGCTATTTTTTATGTGATATTCAAGATTTGAGTGCTCTGTGTGTAAACATGAAACTTCAGCTGTGAGAAATATAAATACATTACAATTGTGTGCTAAAAAAAAAATAAACTGGTTTATTTGCTCAGCAAGACGAGCTGAACACTTGAGCTCTTACATAAACTCAACTCATTTAAAACTTAGCTACAATTGGCATTCTAATGGCTCCCCATGAGATCAGCAAAAAGCCCAATGTTAAGACTTTCTTCAACAAACTCTTAACAAACATGGCATAAAAAACCTCACCTTGAGAAACCCAGCTCCAGCAGGAACTGTGAACGGCTATGTTCGATATCAGACGNACTTTAGTCGCCAACTAAAGTAATTGAGATGCTTCTTTGTAAAATTTAAGAGTTAACATCCACAGCCAAGTTTCAGTTCAAACATTTTGACTACAATACCCCATATTAATGAAGTGAATCGCAACTGCCAGCCTTCATATTAAAATAACAATTTGCAAATGAAAGGTACAATAATGGAATTCAAAAAAATTCGCACATCATATTCGATCGTCTTCAGCTTCACAACAAGCTCAAATTCAACATAGTTTATAAGCTTGCTAATTTAACAGGCCATGCACGAACAAGATTTATTTGATTTTATTTGGCTAGATAGTAGCATGACTGCATTTATATTAATAGTTTGAGTGAATATATGTGCATTTTATATATAGATTGTGTACACTAACATCCATACATTTATTTTTGTAAGTATGTGTGTGCGTGCGCGCATATATCATGACATGCATATTTTATTATTTAATATGACTTTCAAGTAGATTTTATATTCATGAAGTGCTCATGCTTGTCTGATAAGTAAATGAGTAGAACAAAAACAAAAGGGAAATTTTCATGCCTAGCAGACAATTCTTCCGTATTTACATATCTCACACCTAAACTTCCATATTTACATACATAGCACTTCGGTGCTTTAAACCTATGCATTAAAAGGAGTATTTGACCATTAGAATGCGGTTATAGTGCTATTTTTTATGTGATATTGAAGATTTGAGTGCTCTGTGTGTAAATATGAAAGTTCAAGTGTGAGAAATATAAAAACATTAGAATTGTGTGCTAAAAAAAATAAACTGGTTTATTTGCTCAGTAAGACGAGCTGAACACTTGAGCTCTCACATAAACTTGAATCATTTAAAACTCAGCTACAATTGGCATTCTAATGGCCTCCCCATGAGATCAGCAAAAAGCCCAATGTTAAGACTTTCTTCAACAAACTCTTAACAAACATGGCATAAAAAACCTCACCTTGAGAAACCCAGCTCCAGCAGGAACTGTGAACGGCTATGTTCGATATCAGACGGGCCGACGCGGTGGCGCTATGGAAAGGCCTCAGTGACACCAGACCTCCCAAAGCCGATGCGAGAGGCCTGAAAAACATTAAAAAATGGACGCCAAAACCCTAATACATGAGAGTAGGAAAAAGATAAGGGTTGTTAACCTACCGAATGCCTATTGTGATCATCTCACCTGGATGCTAAAATGGCAGCTCTTCTCGAAGGTGAGGACTTGNACGCCAAAACCCTAATACATGAGAGTAGGAAAAAGATAAGGGTTGTTAACCTACCGAATGCCTATTGTGATCCTCTCACCTGGATGCTAAAATGGCAGCTCTTCTCGAAGGTGAGGACTTGGGCAGCATAGTTTTTGATCGAACGGCGATGAATCTGGCGCCGGACACGACTGAACGGCAGATCGATGACATTTTACTAGATCGGCGACTTCCTTTCTTTCCTGCCTTAAACCCTAGCAGAAGAGCAGCTTTAAAAGGCGGATTTCGCTTAAATCTTACACACAAAATTTGATGCTCAAATCCAATACTCAATTAAACTGAATTTTATGTGTCTATATTTTTAAATTCAAATTGTGGAGTAAATATTACATCATCATAAATATGAATTTAATGATATTATGATTATATTTTAATTATATACATCATAATATTTAAGCAGATGTAGTGGGACCAGTATATAATAAAAATATCATCATAATAATCTTATCATATAATCAAATATTATTAATAATCTTCATACATAAGTCTCTCACACGTGAATAACATATGTAATATTTAACCGTTAAAGTGATAGCATGATTTTTTAACATTATATTTATTTCTAGTCAAATAATAGCTATTTTGGTTTAAATTTATATGCCTGTTAATAATATAGATTGTAAGAATATTTAAGTTGTTTTTCTAAAAAATAAAGTCAAAAATTAATTTCAAACAAAAAGACCTATAATANATGAATCTGGCGCCGGACACGACTGAACGGCAGATCGATGACATTTTACTAGATCGGCGACTTCCTTTCTTTGCTGCCTTAAACCCCAGCAGAAGAGCAGCTTTAAAAGGCGGATTTCGCTTAAATCTCGACACACAAAATTTGATGCTCAAATCCAATACTCAATTAAACTGAATTTTATGCGTCTATATTTTTAAATTCAAATTGTGGAGTAAATATTACATCATCATAAATATGAATTTAATGATATTATGTTGATATTATGATTATATTTTAATTATATACATCATAATGTTTAATCAGATGTGGTGTGATCAGTATATAATAAAAATCTCATCACAATAATCTTATAATATTAATCAAATATTATTAATAATCTTCGTACATGAGTCTCTCACACGTGAATAACATATGTAATATTCAGCCGTTAAAGTGATAGCATGGTTTCTTAACATTATATTTATTTCAAGTCAAATAATAGCTATTTTGGTTTAAATTTATATGTCTGTTAATAATATAGATTGTAAGAATATTTAAGTTGTTTTTCTAAAAAGTAAAGTCAAAAATTAATTTCAAACAAAAAGACCTACAATTTTGTCACTAATTACCAATTTAAAGTCTCCACTACATTTGCTCAAATAACATTTGAAAAATATTTATTTAATATTTGAACGAGTATTGAGTCATATTAAAGAAAAATTTTAAAATGTTAGAAAAATATTTGAATTATGTTCAACCCCTGGACTTTTTTAAATATGGTAAATCTTATTTGAATATATATAGATGAATATGGTTTAGTTGGCAAATTATGAGAATTGAGTAATTGAGTGATGTTTGGATATGGTGCAAATCATTTTTGGGCAAGATTCATGTATGATTCNGGTAAATCTTATTTGAATATATATAGATGAATATGGTTTAGTTGGCAAATTATGAGAATTGAGTAATTGAGTCATGTTTGGATATGGTGCAAATCATTTTTGGGCAAGATTCATGTATGATTTAAATAAAATTTGAATACATTTGTCAGGATTCGAACAAGGTTTCTGGGACTGTTACAATAATTGATACGGCAATCATAGTACCCATCATACAACAATATTATAAGATT
>JXCR01096707.1:87235-103822 GCA_002079205.1 Phalaenopsis hybrid cultivar | reverse complement strand
GAAAAATTAAAGAGGATTTACAGGCATACCACTCAGTTCTTATGTATTTAATATCTGAACTTCAAATTGCACATAAATGCCACATTGCAGGCATGTCCAACGAAATGAATCCTTTCCAACAAATGAGACTGGCTAAAATACGATAGAAAGGTTACAAAAACTAACCAATACTCTTCAAAACAACTTATCGTGCGACGACTAGGGCAACAAATCGTGCGACATCTGAGAATTGTTGAAGAGGATCATCCGCTGGACCTTTCTAGTGTGTCGAACGGAGGAAGGAAGAGCTCAATTCTATGATGCGTCCACAACAATCAAAGGGAGGAAGAAAAAGATTGGTTCGATGAGTCGCCCGCAATTGTCAGACAGAGGATGAAAGAACTTCCGGTAGCCTTCCAATGAAGGAGAGAGGGCGAGCTTCACTTGGTATGTGCTCGAGATAAAGCAACAGAGGGAGGGAAAAGAGGAGTTACGCAGGGTTAAGGAGAAAGAGATGAATGTTGCAGAGTATTACTTTTTGGATTTTTGTAAGTTTTGGGTGCTTATTATATAAATANTATATATATATATATATATATATATATACATATATATATATATATATTATATTTGTGTGCGTTTATGTGGGTGTGTGTGAGAGAGAGAGAGAGAGAGAGAGAGAGAGAGAGATACTTGTGAGCTAGTTGTTTAGCTGTGAGCTAATTCTTCTAAAAGTTTACAGAAAGTCAAAAGTTACACAATACTTAATAATGAGGATGAAGCTAATGTCAAATTCTGGCAACCCAAATATCTTTGACGACCGAAATAACTCAAAATGAGGACCAAATTAATGCCAAGCAACGGTAACCCAAACAAATCCGGCAACTGAAACAACACCATATAAATGAGAGATGAAAATTAAGTCAATTAAATTATAACTGCTTAAATAACTCTGGCAACTGCAACAAACCAGAACAATAATGGATGAAAGTAATGAACAGCAACGACAAATCAAACAACTCCTACATTAGAAACAACTTAAAACAATGTTTGAAATAGCTTACCTTAGTTTAAGAGCGTTGGATGCGAGATTGCAATGAGGGCGTAAGGAAATGACCTCGGAACAGACAATGAAAAAAAACCTAGGGGCTTGAAGGGCAAAGGAGCTTGAACCACATCTTCTACCGCAAGACACTGTCATAATATATAGGTCTCAAAATGTTGCTCTTAGTGATCACGTTTAGATAGAATGTTGTTAATCAAGCGTGCCAAATGCTCATTTCAACGTGGTTCGAACTGCACCGTAGCGAAACAGCTATGCCAAATGGACCCTTGATCTTTAAGTGGTAGTCAATTAGATGTGGTACATATCTATACAGTATTGCAGAGACGAGCTGGTTATACACCTCTTCTTATAAAATTGCGTGTGTATAGAAAGACAGACAATTTCATTAGATTTCTGATGGGAACAAAACCTATCACAGAGAAGAAAAGCCATGGGTTGTCTAAGGATAGGAAATCTACTGTATGTAATGATGCAGCAAAGGCTGTTGAGAATGGGGCATCTGATCAATTTGTTCTCCTTTATACTCGATCCATTGTGTGTCTTGTCGTCCCGGTCGAAGAAGATAAAAAGGAGTAGGCTCAATAGAATGTGAAATTATTAAGGGGTATTCATATTAACACCCCATTCTTATATACTTACATATCTAACACCTCAGCTTTTATATAATTACATATTCAATACTCAAATCTTTAATATGAAACCACAAATACAACTATTATTTACTTTTAAGAAATGAAATACACATTTTCATATAAAAATGAAGACACTAAAGTGTTATGAATATAAATATGAAAGATTTGGTGTTAGATATGTTAAATAATTTTTTTTTTTTTTTGTAAATTTTTCTTAACTTTAGTTTATGCTTTTTAATATTTTTGGCAATTAAATACCTTCAGAATGATCTTATTTTAAAGCAATATTAATATTTTTTGAATTACAAACCAATCACGATAATACTGAGGATATTAAAAGTGTAATGAAATAAAATAAAAAACTTATTTCCCATTGACTTTTAAAAACCATAAAAGAAAAATAATTTCTGCTATTTAAAATTAAAACTTGTTTTGTTAATATAAAAAAACATATTAATGGAGCATTTCTTGGAAAATATTGAAATTAATTTAGGGGCATTTACATGCATACCACACAATTTTTATGCCTACATATATCTAACACCAATACTCTATTTTTTGCATATAGACGACCCAAATGTTTCATGTCATGTCAAAAATAGCACCTTTTAACTTCAAAAAGTAAAATAAAACTTTTCATTTATAGATAAGGTGGCATATATATATAAATAATTAAAATTTGGACATTTGTTAGGTAAATAAATAAAAATTTAGTGGTAGGAATGTAAATCTTCCAATAATTAATAATGTGCACTTATAACTTTCAAACTTTGATATTTCTATATTTTGATTTTGAATGCTTTTTCTTTTTATGTACTTGTACTTTTTTTGGTAAGGTAATAATTATCTTCTAGATTTTCAATGGTTTCTTTTTGAGAACTCATAATTTTTTTAGGTGAGAATAAATATAAGAAATTTATAGTTATTGTTTCTTTCCAATTTTGGCCAATCATATATCTTCAAATATAAGAGCCCCATTGGCTCATCTAACGGATTGTTTGAAATTGCAATTAATAATTGTATTAATCAATATTTGTTAACTAGAAATTTTCAAGAATGGTCATTTACATACATAACCACCCAATTCCTATGTATTAATAGATTTGATATCTAAGATTTTCTTTTTATATTTACACCATCCAATTCTTTTAAATACAACAACAACAGCAAGCTTTTATCATACTATGTGGGATCGGCTACATGAATCCTTCGTCTCCATTGTATCTTATTAAGTGTCATATTTTCATTTAATTTTGATAGAATAAGTTCATCTTTTATACAACTTGCCAAGTCTTTTTAGGTCTACATCTACCCTCCTTGACATAAGCCAAATTTAAAACATCTACTCTCCTAATCGGATCATCCGTTTGTCGAAGTTTAATACAACCAAACCATCTAAGATGACTCTCTCTAATCTTGTCTGTCACTAGAACTATATCAACCCTTTCACAGAAAGGTTCATTTCATATTTTGTCTCTATGTGTCAAGCCACTCATCCACATAAGCGTATTCATCTCAGCAACACTAAATTTAGTTTTATGCTTCTCTTCCATAGGCAAACATTTTGTGGCGTAAAGCATTGTAGCTCTCGCCAGCATCTTATAAAATTTTCTTTAACTCTAAGCGGTGTTTTTTTATCGCACAATAGGCTCTATGCATTCCTCCACTTCAACCAATCAACATGAATTCTACCAATAACATCCTTACCTATATCACCATCACTTTAAACAATAGACACAAGATATTTAAAACAATAAATTCTTAATGATTAGATAACTCATAGTTACAACTCTGCAACCTTAGTTACTACTACTAAAGATATATTACATGTATTCAGTTTTAGATCTACTTGAAGGAAGGTACATCCTTATGTAAATGTCCAGTAAGAGCATTTATAAATAAAGCAAAAAACATATGGGCTCAGAGTTGATCCCTGATGTAATCCAACTGACATAGTAAAAAACCAGGTTAATCCAAATCTCTTATATCACATAAAAGAATATCACTATATTGACTTTTAAAAATTCAAAATACATCTCTTTATACACATTTAAGGTGGCATATTGGTGAATCCTGATTTTTCTGTGAATCACACCTAATGAATAAAATGTAGGGGGTGAGTTTACAGGTAACAATAATCTATTGTCATTGACCGCGACTTTATATATGCTTAAAAATATAAGTATTTAATACTGCTGCTAAAAGACGTAATTCCTCAGCAAATGTACCAAAACTGAATAACAATTATAGATTCGATAAATATGGATGTAATAAATATTCAATAATTGTAAAGTCACACTTATCAATGAAAGTATACGTATCGCTCAAGTAATATAGGGTTCTAATAGAGTCCTAGATATCGATCCCACAGGGAGCAAGATTAGAACTACGAACTAAGATTTTAGAAAAGCAATACTTTAATAGCAACAATGAAGTTCAATTTTCTTATCTATCACTAATAGACAGTTGAAATAAATATGTAATTTTAATAACTATTAAATAACTAATTATACTAATGAAGTTTCTAATGTGACATCATTCTCCTTGTCAAGAAATTATAGTGAATGGATAAAGTGAATCAGTTTAATTAGTATTGTGACAAATATGAGCATACCTATTCTTTACCCTTTGGTCCAGGAATAAAGAACATTCACTAATCCTACGATTCTTTACTCAATCTGCGGCTAGGCTGGGAGGATATCGACTCTGACTTCGGAACTCCCACGTTCCTCTCACCTGAGGGCTAACATCTACACTTCAGCATCCAAACAATATGACCGAATTGGGGATTTTAATCTGTCACTCTAAAATCTCCAATTCTACGTCCGATAATATTATTTCCCTATTTATGTTCTGAATCTTGGATGTAATCTTCACTTTAGTTGTAAATCTCAACATATTTTAACAAATCAATTAACCAGATTAAAAGTAAATTAAGATCGAAGTGAAAAGATCATCACAATTTCTTTAACATTTTCATGACTCGACCAATTCAAATCACCATTTCACAAATCTCAAGACAAGGAGAAAAACAGAAAAAACAACTCAGATCTCATGGGGAAAACACAACAAAACTCGGAATTCATATATAAAAACAACGTCATACAAATTACAACAAGTAAATAAACTTATCTCTAATTTCTCCCCAAGCAAACTCTTCGAATNGTGAAAAGATCATCACAATTTCTTAAACATTTTCATGGCTTCACTAATTCAAATCACCATTTCACAAATCTGAAGAAAAGGAGGAAGACAGAGGAAACTACTCAGATCTCATGGGGAAAACACAATAAAACTCGAAATTCATATATTAAATCAAAGTCGTACAAACTACAACAATAAATAAACTTATCTCTAATTTCTCCCCAAGAAAACTCCTCGAAATTCCTCTGAATCTCTCCCTTTCTTTACAACACACAGAATTCTTCTTCGAAGCGTGTTGACCTCACTTTTGGTTAAGGTTTAGTTTTTCCCTTTTATATGCCTAAGGTCTGGTCATAGGACTTTCCTATTGACTATTCTTAGAAAACTAGAAGAGGAAACCTCACCACTAGAAATTCCAAACTCTTCTCTACTCAACTTGAAGTTCCACATATTGGTCCTAACCTCTAGCACTTAGTAGGAGGGGTCACTATGGGGGAAACTCAAGATGAGTCACTTTTAGGACTGCTAGACCTTAAGGTTGACCATGGGTGTTGGTATGGAGCTAATTCACTCACTACTCTCATCTACACTCACATACACTCACAACTCTAAACTCAAATTTCTAGCCTAGATCCTTTGATCTTTTGAGATACTCATATAGATGATCCCCTAAACCTACTAGCCCTAAGGCTATGATTTAGCTATGACCACTATGTAGAGGACTCAAAATGGGGTTTCCATTGTTCTATGGCCTGTTGGTGATGGTCGGTACCTCAAATCTACCAAAATACCCATATTGGCCTTTTACCCCTAAAACACCCTCAAATTACCAAAATACCCCTCCATGGCTCAAAATCTCAAAAATTTCAAAAATTCCCAGAAAATTGTAATAAATCCCAAATATTCCAAATTTCATTTTTCACAACTACCACATGACCCAATTTGGCCAATTCGACCATCTTTATCAAAAATCCCTAAATTTACCTTTAAAGACCTAAATTTCCCCAAATTCAACTCAAATGTCCATCAATTTGACTCAATTGACCCCAATTACAATCCTAAACTCAAATTCACTTTTGATATAACCAAACTAAATCAAATTTGAGCTCAATTGGTCCATGATTTGAGCCCAATTTTGATTTGGTTCAAAACCCCAATTTTGACAATATGACCTAATCTCACCAAATTGAACCCATAGCCTAGTAAGTTGGCCTCAATTAATATTGAAAAATATTTATAACATTCCTATACATAAAAATAAACCATCAATTGGCTTTGTTGAAGTCTCAAATCCATTTGATTTTGGCCTATATCTAAAATTCCCAAATTTAGCCCCAAATTGGCTAAGTCCCCAAATTTCACCCAATTGATTGCCTTAACCTCCAAATTGGCATCCAATTCATGTTGAAAACTCTTCATGAGGTCCCTATTGACCATTTACAACAATCAATTTGGACTTAGCCCAAGGCTAACCCAAGCTAGACCCAAGCCTAGCCCAACATGACCAAATTGATTAAAGTTCAAAATTCCCTCAAATTGACCCTTCAATTGAGTTGAAAACTCATGACCAAATTAATTAAAGTTCAAAATTCCCTCAAATTGACCCTCCAATTGGCTCAAAAAACACTTCCACCTTCACCAAAGTTGTTCCTTATGATCATCTACACCAAATGAAACAATTAATTAGGCCAATTTACATGGCTAGCCTAGCCCAAACTCAAGCTTTGGTCATTTGCACTCACTTGGACTCTTTCACCAAATATTGACTTAACCATGTCTAAGCCACCAAAGAAATGATTTCACAGCCACCAAAACCTTCCTAAAGACCAGGCTAAACCCTCCTAAAATAACCATGAAAAGCTATGGACAAATGGATCCCCAAATTAAGGGATTTTACACGTTTTTGGACCTAACCTGAAATATCTCCAACATCATCACTTACCCTTGAGAGACAATCATCATTAGCCAACCCCTGACTTCCCTGAGCCAAGAGGTGACCAATGCCTGGCCGGTCAGCCACCTTGGTGGCTGGAAAATGGCCAAAACCATGGCCAATACAAGGGATTTTCACCCAATTCAAACCCAAAGGCCAAATCAGCTCAGCAGCTCATTGGAGCTTCTCTGCCCTCCACATAAGCAACCAAATGCACCCCTCAATTGGCCCTGAGAGCCAGCTTAGGCCATTTTATTTAAACTCCCCCTCCATGGCAAAAGAGAAAGAGCTTGAAATTCTTCAGGGAGACTCTGTAAAACTTCTTCAGGAGCTTTCTGAAGACCTCTTGAGCTTATCCAAACATTCCTTAGCCACTCAAATCCATTGCTTGAGTTCAATTTTGGAGCTCAATTTCAAGGCTGAAATAGGACATCTTCCAAACCTCCATCAAATTCAAATTGATTGTACCCACACCATCCCAACATCAATAGAAGAAGATCCCCATAAAAGCTCCATCATCCGACCACCCTAAGGTGGACTTCAACCAAACCCCCAAATCGACCTTGATCAAATTTGGGTCTAGGCATTTCACCATGACCAGAGGCTCCATTCCTAAGCTTCTGACACCCACATAAAGCTTCTACAATCATTCAATCAAGGCTACCCCTTTTGGACCAAGGTATTCAAAGTTAACCCTAAACCGAGCTTCTTTTAATTTTTCATGAATATATAGTCAATTTAAGGGTTTATCAACCGTATGGATGTATTCTACTAGTCAATACGAGCATTTAAAAAAAAACTTTTGCTCAATTTTATTAAGAATTGAGTGAGATATTAGCGTTTTAAAATGGATGGTTTTCGGGTCCACTTCATTTGAGCGATGACCCATGACCGTCAAATCGAGTGTGTATTGATCGGGTGGCCCTGATCGCGTCGGACAGACCGCGGTCCGACATGGGTAGGAATGAGCTGCTGGCGGTGCCAATCACACAGCGACACGTGGCCTATTCGACCCTTACAAGGTTGACATGGATAATTAGGAAAATAGAGGCCTTTTTCTTAGTTATTTAATCCCCAAAACTTCAAAAATACATAACTTGGTGTAGAAAAATCACAAAAATAAATTTAAAAAATTCTCTTGCTCAGTGAATAGAGGAAAATAATGTTGAATAAATTTGAGTCCATTTGATGCATAAAATATTTTTAATTAATTAAACACTATTTGGAATCATTTGATTCTGCATGCATATTGACACATCACCTTGGCTTAAAATTTTGGCATGTTATAGCCTCTGTCAAGAGAAATATCATCTGACTTTTCCAAAGTCAGAGGAGGTTCTTATACTGAGATCCATATTTTTCAAGTTTTTGCAAATTATTTCCTTACAATAATCATGGAAATTATCATATTGATTAGAAAATTCTAAGAAAATTTTAGAAGGTCCAGCATGACTAGAGAAGCTTTTAGAAATAATTTCATGGGTTAAGTCATTTAAAATGCCCTTAAATTTAACAAACACTAAATGACTAAGATAATTAGTTTTGGAAAATATAAACATTTAAATGATTTGATTTTTAATCTCCACTGTGATTTATGATCCATAGAACTCATCATAAAAATTTCAAAATATTTTGAGTGCATTTCACAACTTAAGTTGATTTTTTTAAGATAAATACTACTTTTGGCGTTTAAATGATTTTAAAAAATCAAAATATAACTCAAAAAATTATAAAATTTAGTTTTTTGAGTTCTCTATGATCAGGGAGTATTTTTAAAAATAAAATGATATTTAAAATAAAAACTTGATTTTTAGCCTATTTTAAATATTTAAATAATAAAATGATATTTAAAATAAAATTCTTGATTTTTAGCCTATTTTAAATATTTAAATAATTAAAAATTCATAAAAATCACAAAAATAATAAAACAGATGAAAATGTTCTAAATTGCTTCCTAATCACTTATAAACAATTAAAATATTTTTCTTGATTTTCTAAATAAAGATATTGAATTTCGAAGCTTAAAAATAATTTTTTAAAAGCTAAAAATGAATTTTCACTAAAATAATTCCAATAAATCAATAAAAAATAAAAAATTATGAAATTTTCTCCTCTGAGTTCTCTAACCTCAGAGAGATTTTTCAACAATATAAAACTTAATTTTCACCTTTTAAAATATTTTATTTTTATTAAATAGCCCAGAACTTAAAATAATTATAATAAAACACAAAAAATTTTGAAATTTGATCCAAAAGCTTATCTGGTCTAGATTTACCTCCAGTAAAAATTTTAAGGGATTAGAATTTATTTTAGTCAATTTAGAGGAATTTTCTTTGAAAAATCCTATTTTTGCATGAAAATAATTATATAAAATAAATTAAATTATGAAAAATCACATTTTCTCCTCTGATGTCTTAATTGAACCACGAATGAGGTAGGATAAAAATTTTAAAGTCATTTGAATTGAATTTGACAACTTATGAAGTGTTAGAGCCTTAGGGGCAAATGTGTAATTTTGGAAATTTAGCCTTAATTAACATTTAGTCTTAAGTCAAGGAGGGGAATGGGTAACCTTTGATCTTAATCAATTTAATTGATACTTGAAACAAAGGGGTTAATTGGTAGAAACCAATCTCACTTTCCTCATTAAAAAGATAAGTTAATAAATTTATAAATTATTGAATTTGGGAAACCAATCTTATTTTCTTAATTAAGACTAATAAATTCCTAAATTATTAAAATTTGTAAGTATATTATAATTTCACTTTCTTAATTAAGTTAATAAATTTCTAAATTATTAAAATTTGGAAGTTTATTAAAATCAAATGATCCTGGACTTAGGGGTATGAATTTTGAAGTCAATAATTAATCAATTTAATACCCCTTTATTGATGATCCTGGACTTAGGGGTATGACTTTTGAAGTCAATAACTAATCAATTTAATACCCCTATCTTGATCCTGGACTTGGGGTATGACTTTTGAAGCCAATAATTAATCAATTTAATACCCCTATTTTGATTTTCAAATAAAATCCAAGTGGGGTATGACTTTTGAAGCCAATAATTAATCAATTTAATACCCCTATCTTGAAAAAAGATAAGTTAATAAATTTCTAAATTATTAAAATTTGGAAGTTTATTGAAATTAAATGATCTAGATAAGTTAATACATTTTAATTATTAAAATTTGGAAGCTTATTAAAATTAAAATGAGTCCAAATTAAGATTAATAAATTTCTAAATTATTAAAATTTGAAAGTTTATCAAAATTAAATGATCCTCGATAAGTTAATAAATTTCTAAATTATTAAAATTTGGAAGTTTATTAAAATTAAACGATCCTGGACTGGGGTATGACTTTTGAAGCCAATAATTAATCAATTTAATACCCCTATTTTGATTTTCAAATAAAATCCAAGTGGGGTATGAATTTTGAAGTCAATAATTAATCAATTTAATACCCCTATCTTGATTTTCAAATAGAATCTTATGACTTTTGAAGTCAATAATTAATCAATTTAATACCCCTATCTTGAATTTCAAATAAAATCCTTAATAAATTTCTAAATCATTAAAAATTTGGATGTTTATTAAAATTAAATGATCCTGGACTTCGGGGTATGAATTTTAAAGTTATAAATTTATTAGTTTAATAATTAAATGATCCTGGACTTAGGGGTATGACTTTGGAAACCAATAATTAATCAATTTAATACCCCTATTTTGATTTTAAAGAAAATTCAAATTATGAATCATGACCACTTAAAGCTTAACCTTTTCAAAACTAATTAAGACACTCATTTAGGTCTTAAGGGCTTAGTGGTGACTTAGGCCAAATCTAAATTGACTAAATGAGGATTAGAGAAATAAACATAATTAAATCAAACATCCTTAAAATACCACTAAGCCCAACTAGGATTAAAAATTTGGCTAACTGTTCAAATTACACTAACTTCCCCTTCAAGGGAATTCACTCACATAATTTTCAAATTAAATGATAAATGATAATTAATCTATTTTTTGGGGTAATTGAGACATCAATGTTCACTGAGCATTAAGGGTATTTATAGGATTAATTATCAAGCAACATAATAATTTTAAAAAGAACTCAGGATTTTCCACCACGCAGCGAGAGAGTAGCATGGTCCTGCTTCTTTCTCTAGATCTGTTGGATACCTTGGAGATCTACCAAACTTCAAATATTTTGCTTGGCAACATCATCCTTAATTAAACTTCTAAGGACCCTCCAAGATATGACATAGGGTTAGGAAAATTACCAAAACTTTATTTTTCCTGCTCTTCATAAACTGCCTTAACATGCATTTTAAAGTTTCAGGTGGTGGAACGAGAAGACTCTCCAGGTAGACTTTTACAGTTTTCAGCATTGTCTTTCTTGCACTTTCATACTGTATTTTTCATACTGTACTTTTATACCTGTAAATTTACATGCTAAACAACGATGACACTCTGCATGAAAACTAAAACTATCAGGATAGCCACATAACCAAAACTATAACCGAAATCAAAACTAAAATCAACCAAGATAAAATTTACCGCCACAACATTTGAAATATAAAACAGTTCAAAATTTAATCACAAACATCACACAAAACTACATTTGCAACTAAATTAAGATGTCTCTATCGGATGATCAGGAATCGCTCGAAGGAGGTAACCTACGGTTGCTAACAAGGCTTCCCACGGTTTAAATGAATATATGGAATTCATTAAATTGAGTTTAGTAAGTCATTTGGACTAAGTGAATCCAATAGAAAATTGTGGTGCCAGAACGAGGGAACTATAAGTTCATTTGAACTAAGTGAATCCAATAGAAAATAGTGATGCCGGAACGAGGGAACCGCAAACCATTTGGACTAAGTGAATCCAATAGAAAATAGTGATGCCGGAACGAGGGAACCGTAGGACCCATCATTTGGACTAAGTGAATCCAATAGAAAATAGTGATGCCGGAAAGAGGGAACCGTAGGATCCTAATTTTGGACTAAGTGAATCCAATAGAAAAAAGTGGTGCCGGAATGAGAGAACCGTAGGATCCTAACTCGACACTAAGTGAATCCAATAGAAAGTAGCGGTGTCGGAACGAGGGAACCGTAGGATCCTAACCGGTGTTCACCCTAATCAACTTTAACATGCCCCCATAAAATTTAAAGAACTTCAACCATAAGGCCACCTGATTTGACAATCAACTTTAATATGCCCTCATAAAATTTAAAGAACTTCAACCATAGGGCCACCTGAATTAATGAAATCTATAACTTGACACACTAGATAACTCAAACTTGTCGCGGCAAGGAGCTTGGAGCTAGCATGGTAGGCAGCACGACCATCTTCAACAGAAAAATCTTTCTTCCCCAGCTAAACCAATCTTCCTTCCTTAGACTTAAACAACAAAGCCATAGGACTTTGAGGTTGCTTGCTTATGCAACGTAAATATAGACTTAAACAACAAAGCCATAGGACTTCAAGGTTGCTTGCTTATGCAACGTAAATCCTCATCTTATCTTTAGGACTTTGCAGACTTAAACAACAAAGCCATAGGACTTTGAGGTTGCTTGCTTATGCAACATAAATCCTCACAGAGCTTGGAGCTAGCATGGTGGGCAGCACGACCATCTTCAATAGCAAAACCTATCTTCCCCAGCTAAACCAATCTTCCTTCCTTAGATATCTTCAACAGCAAAACCTTTCTTCCCCAGCTAAACCAATCTTCCTTCCTTAGACTTAAACAGTTCTTCAATAGAAAAACCTGTCTTCCCCAGCTAAACCAATCTTCCTTCCTTAGACTTAAACAATAAATACATAGGACTTCAAGGTTGCTTGCTTATGCAACATAAATCCTCACCTTATCTTTAGGCCTTTGTGTAGCCCTGCTATACAATATAAGCCCTAACTCATCTTCAACAGCAAAACCTGTCTTCCTCAGCTAAACCAATCTTCCTTCCTTAGACTTAAACCACTTTGAGGTTGCTTGCTTATGCAACGTAAATCCTCACCTTATCTTTAGGCCTTCGTATAGCCCCTTTGAGGTTGCTTGCTTATGCAACGTAAATCCTCACCTTATCTTTAGGCCTTTGCATAGCCGAACCCTATCTTCCCCAGCTAAACCAATCTTTCTTCCTTAGACTTAAACAACAAAGCCATAGGACCTCTTCCCCAGCTAACCCAATCTTTCTTCCTTAGACTTAAACAACAAAGCCATAGGACTTTGATAGCTAAACCAATCTTCCTTCCTTAAACTTAAGCAACAAAGCCATAGGACTTTGAGGTTGTTTTTATTGCAACGTAAATCCTCACCTTATCTTTAGGCCTTTGTATAGCCCTGCTATACAATATAAGCCCTAAAACGTAAATCCTCACCTTATCTTTAGGCCTTTGCATAGCCCTGCTATACAATATAAGCCCTAAACGTAAATCCTCACCTTATCTTTAGGCCTTTGCATAGCCCTGCTATACAATATAAGCCCTAACACATAAATCCTCACCTTATCTTTAGGCCTTTGTATAGCCCTGCTATACAATATAAGCCCTAACTCATAAATCCTCACCTTATCTTTAGGCCTTTGTATAGCCCTGTTATATAATATAAGCCCTAACTCATTCTTTAGACTTAAACAACAAAGCCATAAGACTTCGAGGTTGCTTGCTTATGCAACGTAAATCATCACCTTATCTTTAGGCCTTTGCATAGCCCTACTATACAATATAAGCCCTAACTCGTCTTAGAACGTAAATCCTCACCTTATCTTTAGGCCTTTGTATAACGCTGTTATATAATATAAGCCCTAACTTGTCTTAGGATTTTGAAGTTGTCGTTTGTCACGACCTAAATCCTCACATCTTCCAGGCTATTTGTGTGATTATTTCACACGAATGTAAGCCCTAACTAATAAAATTGGCTAGATGAAACACCTAAATATTTCTCCTCAAAACTGAAGCCAAACATTAGGATAGCTTGGGAAGTTATGAAACACCTAAATATTTCTCCTCAAAATTGAAGCCAAACATTAGGATAACTTGGGAAGTCATGGGGGTTCTCCTCTGGATCCATGGCATCCCCTAGTTCTTCCTCCTTTGGACTCTTCGATAAGTTGTTCCAAATTTGAACCAATCCCCTTTCACACCACTACGTCCGATCTCATTGAAGAATCCAACTCTTTGAAACTCCTTGAAGATAATATTTTCACCTCTACGTCCGATTTTGTTGAAGAGTCTTACCCTTTGAAATTCCTTGAAGATAATATTTCTACTCTACGTCCGATTTCGTTGAAGAGTCCTACCCTTTGAAATTCCTTGAAGATAATATTTCTCATTTTATCGAGAGTTTTCTTAGGTGACTTTGGTCATTTAAGATGTAATTAACTATAGGGGCTTACCCTGATTTCGTTGAAGAGTCCTACTCTTTGAAATTACTTGAAGATAATATTTCCTGATTTTTATCGAGTCTTCTTAGATGACTTTGGTCATTTAAGATGTAATTAACTATAGGGGCTTGCCCTTATAAGAAACATGTCCGAACCCAGCTTAATATAAACCCTATTTAATCCTTTATATTAAATAAGGAAATTTGTCAGCAAATACAAAAGTTTCGCAGACCAAACGGATATCATACTTTTCTTAGTTTATTTGATCGAACCTCATCCTCAAGTCTTGTGTTTATCCTTCGGGATAGATACAGGATTTGAGGTACAGAGCTCTTTCATTTTAAACTATGAAAAATATGGGGTCAGTTTGGTTTCATACTTCAACGTCCTTCCGATGCGGGCGACGGGATTTTGCTTCCGGCGACCGACAGCTTCTTATGGGCAACTCTCCACCAACCAAAAATAGCACTGACAAAGCAACAAGGAGGAAGAAATCTCTCACTTTCCCTCCACTCTTACAATCTCATAAAGAATTCCTCACAATTTTGACACTCTAATAAATTCTCTATACACTAATGGGACCTCTCTAACCTCTAGGACCTTTCTAACATCCAGGAACTCTCTAATTTTCGGCCAAAATCTTCTTTTAAAGTTGTGGATGAGCTTTCCCAAGAGTTGCTTAAGCATCCCTTCAAAATTTGTCCTCATCCAAAGCCTAGTTGGACATAACCGTCGAGGTCGCCGTCGGCGGACCTTCTTAATGAATTAATTCTGGAGTCTCGGGAAAATCTTGCCGTCGGTGGGGTCGATGGCGCCGTCGACGATCTAGTTCAATTCTTCACAATTTGGTCCTTTTCGCTCCAACTTCGCTCCTTTTTACATCTTTTTGCTCCAATAACCCTAATTCATCATTCCTCAACAAAAAAATCAAAAATACCTTTCCTTAAAGTGTAATATCATCAAAAACAGTATAAAATAGGTACGAAAATCTCAACATATTTTCCTTTAGTCAGTCATCAATCACATCTTATTCATAAAATGATTCTCTTATTTGATATTACATTTTCCCCCTATTTTAAATATATTCATACTAAGATATTTCTGGTATTTTATACGTGTAAGTTTGTTCGCTGATTAACCTCTGTCAACTTCTGATTAGCAGGATTAGCTTGGTCAGTTAGGCTGGGTTGGTCTTCCAGGCTAGGCCCTTCGCACATGTTGGGTTATCCATGCTGGGTTGATCGTCTCTCTAGGATGGTCATACAGGCTGGGTCAGTCTTCTATGTTGGATCGGTCGTCGTCCCGGTTTAATCGACCCTCTAAGAGATTAAATCTGAAATATTTTTATTATTCATATTTAAGATTTCTTATTCTATTATCTCTTTGAAAAGCAACTGTGAATAGAATTATAAAAATGAAAACAGTATTGAGATGAGTGGTGATTTTGGAAGATGTTCTAAAGCCGAATGACTAAATGGGGTTGAAATAGCCAATGTATGAAGTTAGAGATGCTATCGTCTAACCCAAGTCTTACACCACCCATGTCTCGGTAGCTTAAATAGGTCTTCACCTTGGACATGCCACACCTTACACCAAACATATTAAGTAGATCCTGACATAGTCTTTGAGAAGGTAATCGTCCAGACTCACTACTAAGGTGATTTATACACTTTCCACCATGGATTTCATCACTAATCAGCTTGGAATCTTACCGTAGAAGCTTGACCCACTACAATGTATGATACATGAATTTTTATTTTGCATGAGTGTTGTAGTCGAGGCAGTCAAGTAGGGGTCCATAAGTGTGGACCACTTTCCTCTTACTTTTTGGAAACTTCCTTGTGAGGGTAAGTTCCCTAAGTGTTTGTTCCAAAATTTTTATATGTATATTTACAAAAAAGCTTAATGAAAAAATAAAGAGGTATATAAGATATTTTTCTTTAAGTGGCATTAGTGGACTATCTTTTTTTGTTTGGAGCTATTTTTCTAGTTGCATGCAAGCAGCTAGTTGGAGGTCGTCGAGAGGATGTGGTCAAGTGGATATGGTAGAATGTGGGAGGCCAAGTGTTTGTATCTCAGCTCGGTTGACTGATATGGTTTGACCATCGAGACCATGTCGATCATTCCAATGGGTCGATCATTCAGGCTGGGACAGTCATCTAAGCTGAGTCAGTCATCCAGGCTGGGTCGTTCATGCAGGCTGGGTCGTTCGTGCAAGCTAGGTCGGCCATGCAGGCTGGGCTGTTTAGGCTGGGTCAATTGTGACCTGGCCTAGCTGTACCAGAGCTGACCATCGAACTTAATCTTTAGTTCTTCTCATTATGTTGCTTCTCTACTTTTTGGTGGCATAATTCACACTCACCAATCTTTTTAAGATATTGAACCATGATTTGTCTATGAAATACAACCAAAGTATAGAGTGCAAGTAAGGAGAGAGAGAGAGAGAGAGA
>JXCR01096707.1:32729-85498 GCA_002079205.1 Phalaenopsis hybrid cultivar | reverse complement strand
TCAATACTTCTTCATGTGGCAGATGACTCAACGAACTGATTTTGCATGATCTATTGTGATGACATCTCATATGTGGAACAATACGCATATAGGCATATAGTCTTTGAAGTTATTGAGTTAGTGACAAATAGAAGAGGTATTTGTATGGAACAGCTTTGTGTCCTTTTATTTTTATTTTTATTTTTTTTTAGATTTGAATCAAAGAGCCTCTCAAAATATGTAATGATTCTTCATTACATCGACCTTGTAAAATAACATGTAGCCATTAACACAACAATCTATCTTCTTTAATGGCAAGCCTCTTCGCCCACATTTTCTTAGTCCTATATAGGTCCTGTGACACTAATTTTTCTTATGAATTTGTGTCTTTTAATAATCCTCCAACTTGAATAAAACATTATTAGTATTATGTTTTGATAGTCAACATTCTAAGATTCATAAATAACTTAGAATGAGTTGTTCAACCATGTAATTGTGGTCTTTGTGCAATATTCAATGTTTCAATGAAGATTAGAGCTACTCTGTCGAGTGGCTCTTCCTACAATTGTTCAAAACAAGGAGCTTGTGTTACATCGAATATTTATTTTTCAAATCTACTTGAATCTAATCAGTTGGAGGTTCATCGCTCATTGAAGGAACAACCTCAGAATAACTGTCTGGTTCATACTTTTCATGTGAATTCCAAAGCAAATAATTTGGTTCGAAACCCTTACTTATAAATCATACATGTCTTCATCTAGTGATAAAAATGTCTAATTCTTATGTTTTGTACATGGGCATTGATGTTTATCCATAAAAAAACTAAGTTGGGAGTTAAGATGTCGCTTGTATGAAAGCCTCAACACCATTCAAAAGCTCATCAATTAGTATTTTTTAATCTAAATGCAGTCTATTGTATGTACAAGACCTTACAATGCTAATATCCAATATAAATTATATACCTTACAACAAAACTCATTAAATTGAGTTAATGTTAACTTGCTCAATTACTACATTGTACCTACTAAACTGAGTGGTATCTAATTTGAATGTGAGGCCCTAAACCCTGTAGAAATGTACAATTTCATACATATCAAATGCATAAACTTGCCCTATATGTATGCACAGAAGGGCATTTACATAGCACTCAATTCTTATATATAAATATGTATCAAACGTATAAACTTGCATATTTATATATTAATCTAACAACTAGTTGGCTTAGATGCATACCTCACAATTTCTATGTATTTATATATCTAACTGCAATACTTACATATTCAACCCTAAACCATTACTTATTGAGCATTGGCATACATACAATATAACTCAGACTAAAATACATATCTAAACATAACATTATCATAACCCTATATAAAACCTAAAACCAACAAATTGAACATAATGCATCCAAATCTTCCAATAGTAGCAATCCCTAAATATTGAATATAAAGATAATACTAAACTCTAAATGATAAAAAAAAAATCATGAATAAAAGAAATCGAGTTTACCTTAGATTTGAGAGAAGAAATGCAAAAAACAATAAATTTTTTTGAAGATTTGAGGAGGAAGGCATCGATCGGCCGAGAGATCCCACATTCGAAAGAGACAAGAAAAATGAGGATTTTGGGTGTCAATTTAATATGTTAGACATACTCGGCACAATCCTGACGACATCAAAGTCAAATTAAAGTAAATTAAGAACCGGTGGGTTGTGTCCGACGAGATGTCGACGAACATTACTCCAGATGATGTTTCTCACTTTTCGTCGATTATATCATTGAGAATAACTAATGGTTGGATGTCCATCGTTTACTCCTCAGATTTCTTTACTAGTGGTGGCTTTTTTAGTGTGACATTAAACATTGGAATTTTATCTATGTAAATATGAAACTTTAGGTATTATATATGTAAATACATAAGATTGTGTGGTATGTATGTTAATGCCCATTAACTATAATAATAATTATTCAAAAGATAATTATAAATATATTAGAATGTGACTTCCATGAATTTAAATAAATAAATAACATAGTTAAAGTGTTTTGTTTTTTGCATCTTTTGTCCAATATTTGACAAATATTTTGGATTTTTTGTGATCAAGAGTGAATTCAAGGTTTAATAAGAATATAATATCTAATTAGATCAGTAAAGATGATGAATATTTAATATTTTTAAGACTACCCTTCACAATTGTTATTATGAAAACTCCTATTTTCATGTATTTTCTGTTTGCTAAAAGAATGTGGCAATTTTCTTTGGACCGACGGTTTATTATTTTAAGTTTCAAGTGGAAATTAAATTATGTGTATTGACAGACATGCCAGTTAATTCTATTATATGTATATATCTGACGCCTAAACTTTCTTAGAAGCATATATAACACTCAAATCAATAGTATCAAATCACAAATATCAGTGTTATTTAATCTTTCTTCAAATAAATACACCTTTTCATGTAAAAATTTATGACACTATAATTTAATATATATATATATATATATATATATTGTAAAGGAGCTAGTACAGCTCCAAATTTCATTAAAAGGGAGGAACATCAAAATTACAAAACTATGGGGATCCTAGACAAAAGGGGATTCCACACAAAAAACCCATTAAACATAAGAAGCTCTAACATAAGGGAGAGAAACAATCTCCATTCAAAAGAAACCCTAGTTCCTGGCACACCTTATTGCTAATAAGAGCCTTTTCAGAATGAAGCCCAAATCTAGCCAACCAATTTGTTGGTCTTTTTCCTTCCCTGGGGATATAGGAAAATCTAATACTCAACCCCAATCCCATATTGTAGATGCCACTATACCAATAAACCAGGTTCCAAGGACTACTCAAGAGGCCATTCAAAATTTTGATAAGGATGAGGGAATCATATTCAACCCAAAGCTTCCTTATACCACACTTCCACGCAAAGAATATGTCCCAGAAAATGGCCAGAGCTTCTGCCTCCAAGGGATCCTTAGCCATAACAGAAGAATGAAAGAAAAGAAAGCAAATGCCATAGTTATTTATGAACACCCCCCCACCCAACAATACTTGCATGAGAAGCCAGGTAACTACCATCATTATTAAATTTCACCCAATCCAAAGGTGGAGGCTGTCAACAGACCAAAGGAAACTTTGGAAGCTTAGGGACACATATAACATGAGAAATCATAATTTCAGGGAATTTCCTGTACTTTGATAGTTTCTGCATATAGCCAATGCAGCTATGAGCAATCCCATGTACTTCTAGCTTAGCCTCCTCAAATTTGATATTATTTCTGGCCATCCACACAAACCAAGAAACAATGCAAGGCATAACAAAAACATCGCCATCCAGCCACTCCCTTCAACACTGGAAAAAAATCTCCCAGGATAGTTGTAAAGTAGATATCCTTAACTTGCTCAAAATGCTCCTCCAGACTTATTGTACCATTGATACGTCTAAAATATATAGTGTTTTTAGACACATTTTTATACCTATTTTTTGAGATATTGCGCTTTAGTGGAAGGTATTTTTGTGTTTTTTTCAGGTACAGGTAAAAAGGTGAAAAATGCTTAAAGGAGTGAAAAATGATCAAATTTAGAGCAAATAGATGAAAAAAAGTGCAAAAGTGTTTTGGCGCCTAAGTGTCAGATCTGGCGCTTAAGCGCCTGTTAAACAGAGAAGACCATGCGTAAGTGCCAGAGGCACCGTGCTTAAGTGCCAGTGGCAGTTATTGGATGAGTAAATTCAGTTTTTACAAATTTTGAAGAGGTTTTTGAGGCACCTATTGGATTAATAGGTGGTTACAACCATATGGACAAAAATTATTGCAAAAGGATGCATCTCTTGGGGAAATACATCGAATCAAGACACATTTTGAAGAGATACCAACGCACCTTTTGGAGAATTATAAAAGAAGGAAGATTGAGGAAGATTGAGACTTTGAAAGGGGTCCTAAAAGTACTAGGAAAATTTTGAAAGTTATAAAATTGGGGAGTTAGTTGGAGAGATTTTCAGGCACCACATATTTATCTTTTTTACTTTAGTTTTATATTGAGAGTGTTCAGAACTATTCAAACTTTAAATTAACCAATGTTCTTTATAGCATCTCTAGTAAAGGTAAAGAATATTATTTCTCCTATTTGGCACAACATAATATGTATATTTCCACAACATAATTCCTATACTTATTACTAATTCATGATAAGCAGAAATATATTTTCATATTTAGTACTTTTCTTCTACAAAAACTCAAGTTATCTTTTTAAGTTTGTTCTATTTTTGCAAAATATTAAAATTACCAAAAATATTTAAACTTTCTTTACTGTGAAAACGTCTTTAGTTTAAATAATTATCTTTTTAAAAATAGAGGTTTTCCAAAAAGTACATATTGCATATCTTCTCTGTGGGTTCGATATTCAGGTCTTAATCAAAAAGTCTTATATTACTTGATAACGATATGTATACTTGCGTAGTATCCCAATATATATAAATTAAAAGTTAAATTATTATTTCTCTTCAAGATCAGGCTTTTGGTTTTGTTACGAAATAAGAAAATATAAGTGAAAAATATAATCAGAATTATTGTTATACTGTTACATATAAGCAGTTTCGGGATCAAATTTTTGGTACCGTTGTTGGGGAAGTGAAGTTAAAATTGTAATGAATCTATTGATTTAAAAGTAAATTTCTATTTTTAGAAAGTCTTATTTAAACTTTAAGTTATTGTATTTTGTTTTGTGTGTGTTTAGTTTTATTTTATGATATGTTAGTGTATGCGTAGTTCATGCTCTGAAGGACTGTTGCCCTACGATTCTGAATTAGAGAAAACTGTTAGAAAAATCATAAAAATTAAAAAAATTAAAAATCTTGAAAAATCTAAAAAAATACAGAAATGGCAAACCAAAATGATCCAAATGCTGAAATTCATCAAGAGTTTAGAAAATGGCCATAGGAAGAGCAATGATAGATGTGCAGAAAGGGGAATTAACAATGCCTGTCAATGATCAAACTGTTACTTTCAATATTTTAAGATCAATGAAATATTTTGCAAAAGGTAATAATGATGAATGTTATAGGATGGATGTTATAAGATATCTAAGTGAATGCAATTTAAAAACAACTTATGAAGAAAAATCGGAAGAAAAAGATTTGGAACATGAGTAAGAAGAGGAATTAGATCGATGTGAAGAACTTTTTAATGAAGGATCAAACTATGTTAGAGAAAGTTTTGAAATTTTGGACATGATAGACAAAGATAAATCATTTTGTCCATCAATTGAAAAACCTTCAGAACTTGAGTTGAAGTTACTTCCTGAACATTTAAAATACGCCTTTTTAGGAGATTCTTCTGATTTACCAGTTATAATTTCCTCAAAATTAACGATGAAAGAAGAAGAAACGTTGATGAAAATTTTGAAAAATTTTAAGAAAGCCTTTGGATGGACAATTGCTGATATTATAGGAATTAGTCCTTCAATTTGTATGCAAAGAAGTCATATGGAAGAGAACTGCAAACCCAGGGCTGATCCTCAAAGGAGACTGAATCTTGCTATGAAAGAATCTGTAAAGAAAGAATATTTAAGTGGTTAGATGCTGGAATTATTTACCCTATTTCAGATAGTGCATGGGTTAGTCCAATTCAGTTTGTTCCTAAGGGTTAGATGCTGGAATTATCTACCCTATTTCAGATAGTGCATGGGTTAGTCCAATTCACTGCATTCCAAAGAAAGGAGGAGTAATAATAACTGTGAATGAAAATAATGAATTAATACCTCTTAGACAAGTTACAGGGTGGTGACGCATTGATTATAGAAAATTAAATCTTGTCACTAGGAAAGATCATTTTCTATTACCCTTTCTAAATAAAATGTTGGATAGACTAGCTGGGCATAAATACTTTTATGTTTTAGATGGATATACTGGTTGTCAACAAATACAAATATCTCATGAGGATCAAGAGAAAATAACTTTTACTAGTCCTTATGGTACTTTTGCTTTTAGATGGATGCCTTTGGTTTATGTTAATGCCCCTATACATTTCAAAAGATGTATGATGGCATTTTTTGTGATTTAATTGAAAAAGGGATTGAAGTCTTTATGGATGACTTTTCAGTGTTTGGAACATCTGTCCTTTGGTTTATGTAATGCCCCTGCTACATTTAAAAGATGTATGATGGCAATTTTTTGTATAATTGAAAAAGGGATTGAAGTATTCATGGATGATTTTTTAGTGTTTGGAACTTCATTTGACCCATGTTTAGAATGATTATTTAAAGTTCTTAAGCGCTGTGAAAAAACAAATTTAGTCCTTAATTTGGAAAAATGCCAATTTATGGTAGCAGGAGGAATTGTATTAGGTCATCAAATATCAGAAAATGGTATGAAAGTAGATCCTGTAAAATTCAAGTGATCGCTAATTTACCTTATCCAACAAATGTAAGGGAAATTAAGAGTTTTTTTAGGACATGCAGGATTCTACAGGCGATATATTAAGGACTTTCAAAGATTGCTCAGTCTTTATGCCATTTACTAAAGAAAGATGCAATTTTCAATTTTAATGAGGAATGCATAAAAGCTTTTAATTTATTAAAAGAAAAATTAATCACTGCACTAATTATAGTTTCACCAAACAGGAGAAAACCTTTTGTGATGCTAGTGATTATGCTATAGAAGGTGTTTTAGGACAAAACTATGATAAAATTTTCAAAGAAATTTACTATGCTAGTAAAACTATTAATGAAACTCAAATCAATTATATAACATCTGAAAAAGAGTTATTAGCGGTAGTATATGCTTTTGATAAATTTAGATGATATTTAGTTGGAACCCATTGTGTAGTGCATACAGATCATTCTGCTATTAAGTACTTAATGCAAATGAAGGATGCTAAACCTAGGCTTATAAGATGCATTCTTCTTTTGCAAGAATTTGATTTTGAAATAGTAGATCGAAAGGGGCCTAAAAATCAAATTGTTGATAATTTGTCAAAGCTTGAGTTCAAAAAATGCTCTCTTTTGAAAAAGAAATTAATGAGAATTTTTTAGATGAAAAATTGTTCACTATTAATGAGTGGGGTGTTCCGTGGTGTGCCGACATTGTGAACTTTATTGTTAGCGATATTATACCCTATGAAATGACATACCAACAAAAGAGGAAATTTATTTTTGAAGCTATGAATTATTTTTGGGATGAACCATTTTTATATAAATAATGAAAAGATCTAATTATTCGAAGATGTGTACCATTAGAAGAAACTCATGATATTATCTAAAAATGTCATAATTCTGACTTTGGGGGACATTTTGGTGTTGATAAAACAACATACAAGATTTTACAATCTGGATTCTATTGATCTACAAAATTTTTAGAGATGTTAATGCTTATATCAAAACTTGTGATAGATGTCAAAGAGTAGGCAATACTATTGGCCTACAATTTTTAGAGATGTTAATGTTTATATCAAAACTTATGATAGATGTCAAAGTGTAGGCAATATTCTCTAGAAGAAATGAGATGCCCCTCAATTATATGCTAGAAGTTGAAATATTTGATGTTTGAGGATTAGATTTCATAGGATCATTTATACAATCTTTCAAAAATTTAAATATTCTGTTAATAGTGGACTATGTATCCAAATGGATAGAAGTTGTTGCTTTACCTCGAAGTGATGCTCAAAGTGTTGCAAAATTTTTTGAAAATGAACATATTTTATAAATTTGGGATGCTGAGAGTTATCATTACTGATGGGGGGAGTCATTTCAGAAATGCCATAATGGAGAAGTTATTAATGAAATATCATATAAATCATAGGATTGCTACTGCTTATCGTCCTCAGACAATTGGTTTGGCTAAATTATAAAATCGGGAAGTTAAAAGAATTAGGGAAAAATTTGTGAATCCAAAGAAAATGGAGTGGTCAGGAAAACTTGACTATTCTTTGTGGGCTTATAGGACTGCATACAGAAATCCTATAAGAATGTCCCCATATAGGCTAATATATATGAAAGCTTGTCAGTTACCAGTAGAACTTGAGCATAAAGCATTTTGGGCGATTAAAGAGTTCAATTATAAGTTGGAAGATGCTAGTGAGAAAAGATTATTGCAATTAAATGAGTTTGAAGAGATAAGGAATTAATCTTATGAGAGTGCCAAGATTTATAAAGAAAAGATGAAGATGTGGCATGATTGAAGGATTCTTACTAAAAAATTTCAGTCAGGGTAACAAGTTTTACTATATAATGCAAGGTTAAGATTATTTTCAAGCAAACTTAAGTCCGGGTGGATGGCCCCATTTTGTAGTGATAAAAGTTTATCCTTATGGAGCTGTGGATATTAAATATCTTAAGTATGAGAAAATATTTAAAGTTAATGGACATAGATTGAAACCTTATTTTACAAGGGACCAACATAAATTTAATGATTAAATGATGTTGGGTCAACCATAATAAGCATTGGTTATGTCAGGCTGACGACGTAAAACCAAGTGCTTTGTGAGAGGCAACCCATAGTTATCAGAGTGTTTTTATTTTGATTGATGTTTTGTGTGTGATTAAGAAAATTGGGGTAGTAATTTTTTTAACAATTATGTGTTAGTAAAGATTTTAAGAATTATTTATTAACCAGGACATGTTAGAATGAGAGTTTGGATGTTAAGCGCCGGTTCACAAAAACCAGTTTGCAAACGGTTAAAAGTGAAATTTTAGCCCAAAATTCATCATTTTTACAGCCACCGTCACCTTCAACCTCTCGAGTTTGCTATTTTTGAGGGCTAGGGCAAATCTAAAGTGAAGATTTCTTGGTGGAATCAAGCGAAATTTGCTAGATCCAAGTTCCTTGAGGTAAGAGCTTTACTTATATGCAAAAATATTGGATTTTCACTATGTATTTTGAGCACATTTGGAGAAATTAGAAAATTCACTATTCATGGTGAAAAATGAAAAAGAAAAATCTATGGTATATGCATGGGAAGTGTAATTTATACTTTGGAAGTTTAGTTTAGTAATTTAGACTTGATTTTTGAAGTTATTTTTTGAATTTATAAAATTTCTAGAATGCCACCAAGAATGAAGAGGAGCAAAGGAAAGAGCCCTTTCGATTCAAGTAAATTTGTTAGTTTAAAGGCTCAGGATTGGTACAGTGATGCGTTGTAATCACAAAAACTGATTTAAGTGCGGTGTTTTAGGAATCCAGGTGGAGACGTAGATGATTTGATCATTCTGTTGTTAGGGAGTTCTATGCAAACCTCCCTTAGGCTGAAGACAATAGAGTCATGGTTTGAGGAAAGTTGGTAATTTTTACACCTGACGTAATCAACTTGTTTTATCATCTGCCACCTGATATGTTATGTTTTTATGCAAATTATAGTCCGACTGAAGTGGAGTTAGAAGATATTATTTCTTACTTGACTGTTGGAAGAGGACTTTGGAAGATTACTAATGAGAGGAGAGTCAACTTCCCAACTTCAAAGTTATGTGCACCTTGAAAGGCCTAGCACTATTTTATTTTTGCTCGTCTGCTACCAACAAATCATCTCAGTGAAGTGACCAAATAGAGAGTGATGTTAAATTATTGAATCCAGGAAGGAAAGCTCATCAACATAGGAGCTTTGATTTATTAGACTATCTTCAGTTCTGCCACTACCGTTACTACTGCTAGTCTGGGATTTACTTCCTTGATCTTTTTTTGTGTGGGTAGGCTGGAGTTAAATATGATAGCTGGGAGGAAGTGTTGTTACCTCTAAAGCCCATCACTAAGGTTAAGGTGAATACTTATTCTAAGCATTCTATCCTTAGCTGGAGAGGAGGATTTTCTAGGAGTTATGTAATGGAGACGTCTGCTACTTCTACCTCTGTTGCTTCTATATCTAGACCATCTACCTCATGTGCTTCTACATCTAGAGGTGAGTCTACTGAGACCCAAGATCAATTATTGCAGAGGATGATGGATCATATTAATTTTACCACTGATAAAGGTAAGAATTTAGAGCGTTTTGTAGAGCATACTGATAGGTATAGTAGGAGAAAGAGTGATTATGAAGAGAAATTTCACTCATCTCTGGAGAACCTAATTAAGGGTGACCTAGGAGTGCAGTTTCCTCCATATCCTCGATATCCAGATTATCAACCTGCAGAAAAGTGGTATAGCGGTGATTTAGAAGATGAGGAGTATAATTGAGAGATTTTTATGTGTGTAATATGTGTTAGACTTTGCGCTTTCTACTTGAGATTTATGATGTGTTGTTTATTTTTATGCTATGGACTATGTGGTGTGGTACTGCTACATTTGCATCTTTATGATGATATGTACAATGTATTATGTTTTGGACTTTTGTATTTTATTCTTATTGTGATGTTTCTGTTAGTTAGTAGTTTGTTTTAAAATTCTTGGGTAATAAATTTTGTGAGTTTTATGATTTAGTTAGTTCAACTTAACTTAATTCTATGTCTTTTGAAAAGATGAAAATCTTGCTAACTTAGGTCTTAAATATTAAATTTCAGAAACTACTACCTTGAATTTTTCTTTTATCATGTTTGTGAGTTTATTTTTATGTTGAGATTGTGAAGTCAAGTTAATGTGTTTGTTTGCTTTTATGTTTATACCCGCTATTTAGAAGTCTGTTGAATCTCTACATGTTGAATTGAAATGAAAATATTAAAAAATTTGATCAAAATTAATTTTACTCCTGTTTTTAGTTTTATACTTGTATCATTAGAGTATAAAAATTTGTGTTAGCAGTTATTTTAATTTTCATTATTGCTTATATATATTTGATGCTAAACTGTTTAATATGTTAAAAATTTAAGTTTGGGGGGCGGTGAAAAATATTTTTAAAACTTGAATTTTATTTGTTTTCAAATGAACTACAAGCGAAATTGATTTGAAAAGAAAAATTAATCATGTTTATGAAGTTATATTAGGGAAGTAAAAATTTGATTTTAGAAATGAGTAAGAAAATTTAGTTGAAATTTTGAGTAACGAAGAAAAACTCAAAGTTAAAATTTTTTAGTGTAGAAAATGATTAATATAATTAACTATCTTTAGTAAGAAACATTGTATTTTTGAAAATTTTAAAAATTTAGACTTTTATTTTAAATACTTAAATTTCTTTTATTAAAAATAATTTTAAAAGCTATTACTATATTTATAAGTAAAAGTTTTGTATCAAGACTTTGCTTTAGGAAAGGAAAGGTAGAATTCAAAATTATTAAATGTCTATCCAGATAGTAATTCTTACTTAAAAAAAAAAGAAAAAGAAAAGAAAAGAAAAAGAAAAAGAAAAAGATAAAAAAAGTAGAAGAAGAAAATGTGAGGGAGGGGAAGCTTGAGAATTAGTGCCTAATAAAAAAATTGGTTCTACATTTGATCTTTTTAAACTATAAGATTTGAGAAAATCATAAACTTATATATATAATATAGCAATTAAAATTATTCTTAATAAAAATTTTTAGGTGGGTATAATAAAAGAACTAAATCCTAAATTTGGAAAACTTACAATATTTTTGAATTAGATAAGAACTCATATTTTCATCTTTCTTAAAATTAAAATTTATAAACTTTAAGTTGGTCTCATTTATTGAATATTTTTTCTAAATTCGACTACTATATTTTTAAATCTAAATTTTAGTAACTCCTAAAGAAACTCATATACATATCACACATATTTAGTTTTTAAAGATTGAAGTGTCAATTGAAGACAAGTAACATTTTGAGTTTTTGGGATTTTGATACGCCTAAAATATATAGTGCTTTTAGACACATTTTTATACCTATTTTTCATATATTGCGCTTTAATGGAACGTATTTTTATGTTTTTCTTTCACGTACAGGTAAAATGGTGAAAATGGTTAAAAGAGTGAAAAAGGATCAAATTTGGAACAAATAGGTGAAAAATGTGCAAAAGTGTTTTGACACCTAAGCGCCAGATCCGACGCTTAAGCATCGGTTAAACAGAGAAGGTCGTGCCTAAGCATCAGAGGCACCACACTTAAGCGCCAGTGGCAGTTATTGAATGAGTAAATTCGGTTTTTGCAAATTTTAATGAAGTTTTTGAGGCACATATTGGCTTAATAGGTGGTTACAACTACCATGGACGAAAATTATTGTGAAAGGATGCATCTCTTGGGGAAATACATCGAATCAAGGCACATTCNGGATAATGTAAAAATTGATGGGACTTTTGTAGCTTGCTTAAGTGATAAATTTATGTTCAAATTATATGAATAATTAAAAATAATTAAAATAATAAATTATTATTATTATTATTATATATAGAATAAATCCGAATAGAGAAATGAGGAATGATCAAGAATAGAGAAGCGGAGTAAGAGAATAAGAGAATAAGCAACAAATAGTAATAATTCTCTTTAAAAAATTCGATAGTCTATCCTAAAGAAATGATTCATATTTATAGCTTATAAGGGGTGTCTAATAAGTTACATATATGTCCTTTGATTAATAGAAAAGTTACAGGTGAATTATGAACTACTACATCTTTACATATATATATGTAGCCGACACAAGTATCTTTTGACTCTGGTAACCGTTGTTGGCACCATTTCATGCTTGTAACTGCTACAAAAACTGCTTCGTATTTGTAAATGTCCAACTTGGTCGTTTGATAATCGCTCGGTCGACTAAAAGTACTTCGGCCAGCCAATAGAACTTCGGTCGGCTTCCTTGAGCGAACCCTTCAAGGAGATCATTTATCCTCATGAATGACTTATTCTAATAGGCAGAAGGTGCAACACTGTAATTTAATGGGCAGCATTCCTTCAGACGAGAGATCTTCATAGAAGGTAGAGAAAGAGTACTGTTGAGCAACTATTGATCAAATATTGGTTGAGTTGTCGTCAATTCAAGTATGGAGTGCTCATTAGTTTGGGCATATTTCATTCGGTTGACCCATAATCAGACTAACCAAAATGATGTTTGATGAGTCGATCTTTCGACTGTGATGATGCGATCATTTGATATCATTTTTGTGCAATATGTTAGATTTTTTCGAGATTCATATAGTCAGATTTTCGATGTAAATATTTAGTTCTCTAATTCTCTTACTTCTTTGAAAATGACAACTACAACATGAATAAGAGAATTAAATTAAAAATTTGTTTACTTATTACACACTAAATACTTCCAATAATTATATGCAATGAGTTTTTATGTCGCTAATCCTTATAAATAGGGGGCAATTAACATTTTCTTTTTTCATTTCCCAAGTTCTTGCCCTTCAGTCGTTTTTGGCAGAGGGCGAGCATGTAGAGTGCCAAGAAAACTGTAAATGAGGAGACCTTGTTGAGGGCCTTCAAGATTCTGAACTCCAAGATTCACCCTTCGAAGGCTGAGAAGAAGAGAAAATTAGAGAGTTCTCGACTAGCTCCAAAGTAGAAACCAGAATAAGAGGGTTGGCCGACCGAGAAGAGGCCGAAGGATGAGGGGCAACCAATTCGTGTCAAAGGTCCGACATGAGGGATTAGGACTGAGGGGTCCAGATTGATGAAACAGGTAGTGACACAAAAAGTAGTGGGTAGAGGAGATTATGGAGCCTTCCGACTCACAACCGCTCCTAAAGGTGAGGAGTCAAATGGGAGTACGCATCACTGATGCATCTGTCTTGTCTCCTGATCCACTCTGCCAGTGACTTGCTCAGTTGCCTTTCCAAGAACAGAGGCAGGTGGAAGCGATCATGCAAATTCCTCCGTCGGAAGTTGCTCAGCCTTAGCCTTCGTTTGGTGAGGCTATTCAGGGTGATGCTACAACACCTATTGGAGAGAGTAACTGAATGATAGAGATGAAGAAACTAATCAATGATTTGAATTTTCTTTCTTATTTGGCTTTCTTGTCTTTTCTAGTGGCGCCTATTCCATTGTTGTAGATGGGATTGTGGCCATCAATTCCTTACATACAGGGCTCTGACAACTTCATGTGCCAGAGGAGACTGCATGACCTTTTGTTTCTGCCCCGGTTGAAGTGACATCTAAGAGTTGCTGCCCCCATCTACAGTGAGAGGGAGACAGACAGTCTACGAGGCTCTCATGAGTCATTGGCGATGAATCTGTGTACTCATTCACCCGAGCAACATGCCTTCAAAGAGGGATTGTCATATCAGATATAAATATAGAACTGACAGTCCTTTACATGGATATGATGACCCTCAAAACCAAAGTGGTGACCCTCCGAAGTGAACTAGAGGAAGTTTGGGTGACTAAATTGATCTGCTATATCCGGGCGGAAAAAGAGAGGATAGAGAAATATAAATTTGATGGGCTTGTGTTATATGATAGTTTGTTGAGCCGAGGATCTAGTGTTGCCCGAGGCAGCAGATGACAAAATTGTAAGATACTTTTTATCATAATAAAACTAAATTATTATTGTCCAATTTTAAAAATTTCAATCTTTGTCCATCTTGATTTTCATGCCGATTTGATGTGTTTTTGAAGTCTGATGTACGGATTCAAGACCTCGTGTACTTTATAGAGTTGAGAGGAGAGTTAACGAATACTTTTCATCTTTCCCTTTTTAAATTTAGTCAGCTTCTATCAAATTTTCACGGCTTCCAATACTCCCCTCAATTATTTAGTTTGGTAAGGGAGATTGTGGGATCAACCTTGGCAACCTTCGATGTGGAATAACTAGATGACACTTGTTTGTATGACACAAGTGTCGTTCTCAAATAGGTGGAGGTAGAAGTTTGGGCAACCGACTATCTGGGGGATGACTTGATCTATTGAGATCAATTTCAGTATGGACTCTGGCTTCCTCTCTGCACAGAGCTCTGGTCAATTTTCAACCACTATAGAGTTGTGTCAATATAAGTTAAGCCAAAATTCATTGCAGCTATTATTATTTACATAATTTACTTACGTTGAATGGACATTTTGTGGTCGCGAGAGTTGTTCTTGCACATGTTCTCCATCAGAGTAGACACAGATGGGTATGTGGTCTTCGACTCAGCCCGAAAGTTTCACCTGATTAACTTAAGGAACAAGATAAAAGATTGTAAGTTTTTATTCTTGATGGGGGGTCCAATGATGAATGAGGAATCATGACCAGGCCGACTATCCACTCATATAAGAAGAAGAAGAGGCTTTTTCCCCAACTCAAGGTGCTTGAATCAACTATCTTGGGCATTGATACGCCTAAAATATATAGTATTTTTAGACACATTTTTATATATATTGTTGAGATATTGTGCTTTAATGGAAGATATTTTTGTATTTTTTTCTTTAAGGTACAAATAAAAAGTTGAATAATGCTTAAAGGAGTGAAAAAGGATCAAATTTGGAGCAAATAAGTGAAAAATGTGCAAAAGTGTTTTGGCGCCTAAGCGCCAGATCCGACGCTTAAGCCCCGGTTAAACAAAGAAGGCAGAGCCTAAGAACCAGAGGTCCCGCGCTTAAGCGCCAGTGGCAATTATTGGATGAGTAAATTCTGTTTTTGCGAATTTTGAAGAGTTTCTTAGGCACCCATTGGCTTAATAGGTGGTTACAACCACCATGGACAAAAATTATTGCGAAAGGATGCATCAATTGGGGAAATACATCGAATCAAGACACATTTTGAAGAGATACCAAGGCACCTTTTGGAGAATTATAAAAGAAGGAAGATTGAGACTTTGAAAGGGGTCCTGAAAGTATTTGGAAAGTTTTGAAAGTCTAAAATTGGGGAGTTAGTTGGAGAGATTTTCAGGCACCACATATCTATCCTTTTTATTTTAGTTTTATATTGAGAGTGTTGTAAAAGAGAAAAAATCAGAGGAACTTCAAGAGTTTGGTGGACTTGAGATAAGTTTTTATCTTTTGTTTTAGACTACTTTTGGCTTTAATTGAGACTTGTTGTTGGTTTGACAATGATTTCTACTTTTAAACTAAAGTGTGTTTTTTTTTCTCCATGGAATCTGAGTAGTTTTTATTATNGAAAGTTTTGAAAGTTCTAAAATTGGGGAGTTAGTTGGAGAGATTTTCAGGCACCACATATTTATCCCTTTTATTTTAGTTTTATATTAAGAGTGTTTTANTTTTATCTAATTTATATAAATATAGTTATATTGTCAAGACTTTAAATCCTTATATATAAGATATAGTAATACAAAAATCAAAATTCTTATCTAAATTAGCAATAGAGCATGTGCACCAGCGTTTCCTTCAGGCATGCCACAGCTATATAATTCCATATCTAACGTCTAAATTCAATCGCAATAGCTTTATTTAGCCAATCCTCTCTCCTTTTTATCAGAGAAGCTTTCACATCAACTATTGAGTTAATTAATAGGCAACGTTCAATAGCGACGGCTCCCCAACTTGGCCGTGACATGCACATAAGCAAGCTCTCGTGTCAGAAGTAATGACCAGAGAGAAGAGAGCCAAAGTGGCTGATTCATTCTCCTTTAATTTTTCAAACGCATGCCACTTTGGCCGGGCCCTTGCATGCATGGTGAAGATTGATTCAAATAATTCTGTATCAATGAGACAAATGATTATGATCGATTAAATTAAACAAAAAGTTGAATAAACATAGAAGATTGATTGGAGAATGAAGCAATGTTTGAAAAAAAATTTTAGGGTTTGATTGGGGCGGCTGCAGCAGCTTGAAGAAACTGTTGTTTAGTTGCTATAGAAGAAGCTGTTTATCGAAAAGCTATGGTTGGTATTATAAATGTTTTTTTTTTTTTCAAAAAGTCAAACCGTGCTTTCCAGCAACCACCACAGTTAGCCAAGTTCGGCGGTAAAACGTAACTTTCAGCTGCAACTTTTTGAAAAGCACAGAAAATACAGTTTTACCAAATAGAAAAGAACTGTTGTACAACACCGCACTACCGCAACTCCAAACACGCCCATTGCCACATAAGAAATATTTTCTTAACTAATTAGAGTTGTATCAAATGATTTTTGTTTAGTGTAACTTTTTTTCTTTTAGCAAAGGATAAAGTTATTTTTAGAAGTTGAATAGCAAGATAGGAAATTTTATATTAATTCCAAATAGCCATGAAAGCAGCAAAAATTAAAAATTATAATTATTTAGATACAAGAAGAAATAAATTAGAAAATGGAGAATAATTAGTTGCAATTGGTTTTTCAATTAGAAAGATTACATTTTATATATCACTTTTTTTTGAAGTTCTTGAATATCTCAGACTACTGTTCGGTGTGTGTTGTTTCAGTTCATAATTTATAATTAATTGTAATTATAATAAATTGAATGTTACACTATAGATTACTGTTGTTGTAGTTGGATAAATAATATTTATAATTAATTAAAAATATTTATTCATATATTTACATCTGAATATTGCATTATCAAACCTAAAGAAAGTTACTTTAAGTTAAAAAAGTGGTTTAGATGTTGATTGGTTGGAATCATATAGACAATTGTGACTTCATATAGATTATTAATTAAGATATATCAACTTCTTTCATACTTTACATTTTAATTTATGTAAATCACACCTAAACATTTATATTTACAAGAACAACAACACCTCCTTTCCTCTCAGTTAACTACTTGTTTTGGCATATTTTATCACATAACTTTATCTTAGGGTTGTTTTCTAGTCGTATCTGAGCAAGATTTGCATAACGTAAATCCAACCAAATAAAAAAATCGAACAAACTAAATCGGTACTTCGCTAAAACTAATTTTTCTTCACTTCCATTACTTTTTAACGTAAATCCGAATTTATTATCTCCGTTAAAAAATCAAATTGGATTTATGCCAAACAACATAAACAAATTTAATGTATTTAATCTTAAATTGAACCAAACATTATTCTACATTGATAACATCTGGATTTGATAAATTCAAATTTATCAGATTTACTAAATCCTATTTAACATAAATCTTATAGTCAACTCAATACCCTTTAAATCATGACATTAGTTGCACAAAGGTGTCACCTTTAGGTTTTGATTGTTTTTCTTATGTCTGCAGCCTCTTCTTCAAATAAGAAATGAGTTATCCATAATCACTGAAATGCTGGAAAGATATGTTGGTTCATTCATTTCTCCTTTTGGATATAGTGAAGAATTATTCCTATGTTGAGGGAATATTTTTCAGTATGATAAGTTAACAGAGAGAAAATGGAGGGCTATTTTTGTGTTTATCTAATGATTTTAAGTTCTGTATACTAAAAAGTAAGAAATTATTTGTAATATATGTAAATTGGTATGTTATGTAAAAACCCTTAAAATTATAATAGTATTCATATTTTCAATAGCTTAATGATCACAAACAAGACATGTGTGTGGTTTAATCATACTTATGATAATAGCGGACTCTTCTCATTGAACAAATAAGACGAACGATAGTAGTATAGCACTATCAAGTGATGCCTAAGTATATAATTATATTTTAAACTTGGACGAACATAAAATATTGAGTAAAGTGCTAAAATAGTTTGAGATTATTTATGTGTGATTATTTTAGTCCAAGAGTTTCTAGAAGCACTAAAATAGCCGCACACTTTTTAAACTAGGGCTGAAATAGTCCTCACTAGGGACTATTAGAGCTCAACTTTAAAAAAGTTTGGGACTATTTTGATATTTCTATTAAGTCCAGGACTAAAATAGCTGACTATTTTGAGACTTTACTAAAAAAGATATTTGTGCTAAAGTAACATAAAAACCAATAGCTCTAAAATAAAAATCTAATTTAAATTTATTTAAATAGTTTTAATTCAACCATGAAATGGTCATCACCAAAAGTTCGATATAGAACAATTTAAAGATGTGTGTGATAGCCAGAGATTTAATTTCATAAAATTACCAATAATGTGTAGTAAAAGTTACTTGTCACGAACATCATAAAAAAATTAATTAAATATAATTAAATACTGTTGTTGTGCTAGAAAGTTTTTAATTGCTAATAAAGCTTGTCTTAGCTCCATATTAAGGGTGTCAAAAATTCGCCCGACGTGCCAACTTGACTCAAAAAATCAGGTTCAAGTCGGCCGACTAATTTTTGGGTTAGGTTTAGGTTAAAAATATTAGTTTCAATTAGCCCGACATGCCAACTCGACTAATTTCTCTATACCTCATCTCCACTTATTTACTTCTCCACTCTTCTTTCAACTTGTATACTCTTCTGATCGACACTTCGTCTACTCTTCTTTGCTTCTTTACTCTTCTTCTTCACCTCTCCTCTACTTTTTCCTCATCCACAACTTCTTCAATCTCCTTAAATCTATTTCTTCCTCTTCACTACTATCTCTCTCTCCCATAAGTTCTTTATGCAAAAAAAATATATATAGATATATATTGGTTCCATCGTGTAGAATTTACTATGTAATTATCTTAATGCCCATGTTTTCTTATTTTTGTCAAATCATGAAATGCTCAAGTTTTCTTCATGTTTTCTTCTTTATGTCAAAGTATAAAAGTTTTAACTTTTTTATCCATGTTTTCTTCTTTGGGTTAAAGGATGAAAAGTTAAGCTTTTTCTCTATTTTTTCTACTTTATATTAAAAGTTTGAGTAAGCTCCACCCTTGGATTTCCTAGTCCTTAATTGCATGAAATAGCAAAATAAAAATAAAAATAATAAACAAAAAAAAAGAGTGCATGGATGAAATGAACCACTCATAGGAAGGTTCTATGTATAATGTGAAATTTTAAATGTTTAGGGGGCATCTCTTGTAAGCTTGAGTGGTTAGTTTCTAATGAAAAATAAATTTTAGAACTTCTTAAACAAATTTAAAACTTTTTAAAATAAATTTTAAAATCTTTTGAGAAAAATGAATCCTTAACTTTTAAAATGAGTTTTCAAACCTTTTAAAAAAATGAAACTTAAAAAAATTAAATGATTTTAAAAATGGATTTAAAACCTTTTAAAAGCTTCAACAAAAATAAATGAAACTTCTTAAAAATAATTTAAAAACTTTTAAAATATAATAATAATTTTAAGAACATCAAAATTAAATTTAAAACATTAAAAAAGAAAGAAAAATAATTTAAAAAATCCTTCTATAAAAAATCAAAAACCTTCTAAAAACAAATTAGAACAATTTAAAATAATAAAAAACCTTTTGTTAAAAATAAAACCTTTAATAATCATTTAAAAATTTAAAAATAATTTAAAAATCCTTTTTTTAAAAAAATTAATTTAAACACTTTAAAAATAGATTTAAAACAAAATCTTAAAAGGCTTTTAACTTTTTTCTTAAACTTTTCAAATCAAATAAAATAACTTAAAGTTTTAAAGCACTTAAACCAAATAAAATACCAAAGCACTTTAAACCAAATAAAAAAAAAACTTAAAATGACTTAAAAACTTTTGACTACTAAATAATAACTTTTAAAACTCAAACATTTAAAATGCATTTAAAACCTCAAAGCATTTGAGATTTAAAATTTTCAAATGATGCGAAACACTAAATCACATAAGCTTGCAATTCTCATATAAACTTTAATATAAAACTTTATTCTAACACTGAAAACCAAACAAGCATAAAACTGAATGGAAGACAACAATTTTAACTAGAAAGGCAAATGCAAAACATCAAACCTACAACACCATGTTTATTAGATTGACCGACAAAAATAGGAATTGAACCAAATTATGATTTAAGTTTCGAACCTAAAATAAATCTAAAATACGCCAAGTTAAATCTTACGAACTAGCTCGAGGTAGATCAATTGTGAACCCTAGATTAGAAAACTTAGAACCAAAACCCAGGATCACAGATACCCTAGAATATTCCAATCTAGAAGCATAAGTTGGGCTACTAAGTATACCTAATTAGTGTTAATGACAAGTACATATAAAACAAACAATCTTTTAACCTCTAAAATTATGTAGGTACACTAGGATGACGTAACCCGAAGTTACTAGCAAAGGAACCCTGACCACCTTTAGCTAAAAAATTATACACTTAGCATTGCTATAATATTAAGTGATGATCCCTAGTTATATGGCTGATTGAATGTTTAAAGATACCAATGCACTCGAGACAATGGAAAGGCTTGAGCATCTTGATCAGAGGCATTTCACCCAAAAATTATGTTAGTTTACTTACTTAGCCTTCTTATAGAGTTGGTTTATCTTAGAATTATGGTTTCAACTCCATCTAGAAATCATTCATAGCCAATCCTACCATCTTAAATATTCTAAAGTTAATCTTTAAAATCCAACGATCGAATTCATACCTCCCATCGATCGAATTCATACCTCTAAACTTACCCTTCCTAATCAATCCTTTTAATCCAAAATTATCCAGTCCTTTTCAATCCCATTTGATTTTATCGTACTCTTGACTAAATTCAATCATTTCTCATAATCATCAATTCTAAGCCCTTGAGAAACCTACCCTTTAGTTTGGTTACTTCCTCATACTAGGTTTTTCCATGACACATTATCATTAGATTATAAGTCTCAACCTTTGAAAATAATTATTTTAAAATTCTAAACTTGGATCTATTCATCACTCTTATAAATTCTAACTTTAAAATGTCCCACCTTGAAATCCCGAATAATATAAGTTAATACTTTAATCGAGAGTTTTGTCTGGAGTTTGTTGCTCTTGAAATGTAAGTAACTATGAGGGCTTTCCCTTGTACGGATATCATACCATAATAAAATAAATCTTATTCATTATTCATGAGCTATGATTTTTTTTTATTCACGTAGACCCATAAATCTTAAATATTTTCATCATCTGAAAGATCCATTTCAAGGTAATGTTTATTCCCTATGGGGTGGTATTTTATTCTCTATGCATCAATCATTTACATAGAAATATATCAAGATTTATGGTGGGCGCTGATACACCTAAAATATATAGTATTTTTAGACACATTTTTATACATAATTTTGAGATTTTATGCTTTAATGGATGATATTTGTGTATTTTTCTTTTAGGTACAAGTAAGAAGATGAAAAATACTAAAAAGAGTGAAAAATGATCAAATTTGGAGCAAAAACGAGAAAATTGTGCTAAAGTGTTTTGGCGCCTAAGCGCCAGATCCTACGCTTAAGCGTCGGTGAAACAGAGAAGGCCACGCCTTAGATACAGAGATCCCGTGCTTAAGCGCCAGAGGCAGTTTTGTGACGGTTTACTTCATTTTACCAAAATTTGAAGGGACATTTGAGGCATATATTGGCTAAAGAGGGTGGTTATGACCACTAGAAACGAAAATATAGTTAGAAGACTTGTGAAAGGAGGCATCCTTTGGAGAATTCGTCGAATTTAGACACATTTTGAAGAGTTACCAAGGCACCTCTTGGAGATTTATAAAAGAAGAAAGTTGAGACTTTTGGAAGAGTCCTAAAAAGTGCTAAAAAGGGGAGTTTTGAGAGAAATATTTGGAAAGATTTTCAGGCACCACAAATTTATTTTATCATTTCTGTTTTTAGTTTTATTGTGAGAGTCAAGACTGTTGTAAAAAAAAAGAGATTCAAAAGAACTTTAAGAGTTTAGTGGAGGATTTGAGACAAGTTGTTATCTTTTGTTTTTAAACTACTTTTGGTTTTAATCGAGACTTTTTGTTGGTTTGATAATGATTTCTACTTTTAAACTAAAGTGTGGTTTTGCTTTTTCCATGGATTATTGACAATGATTTCTTCTTTTAAACTAAAGTGTGGTTTTGTTTTCTCCATGGATACTGAGTATTTTTTTCTTCTTAAAATGATAAGTAATTAAGTGTTGGATGGAAGTTGTGGAGAGTATTGATCTTTAAAGAGACTTCTTAGTGGTTTGGCAATGATTTCTACTTTTAAACTAAAGTGTGGTTTTATTTTCTCAATGTATTCTGAGTAGTTTTCTTTATTTTTCTACTTTTAAACTAAAGTGTGTTTTTTTTTTCTCCATGGATTCTGAGTAGTTTTCTTTATCTTTCTTCTTGAAATTGATAAGTAATTAAAGTGTTGGATGGAAGTTGTGGAGAGTATTAATCTTTAATGTTGGAAGACGTTGTGAAGATTTAAATCCATGCACTTGATTTACTTCTAGATCTGATCTATCTAGTTTTTAAAATTTGTTGTGAGAACATGTAAGAACCGAGTTGGTATTTTCTTAGTCAACAAGTGAAAAGAATCACATGAGGTTGTTTGAATGAGAATGTAATTCATATGATTTAGTACAAACAAATAAGGAAACAATTNTTGGATGGAAGTTGTGGAGAGTATTGATCTTTAATGTTGGAAGAAGTTGTGATGATTTAAATCCATGTATTTTATTTAGTTCTTGGTTTGGCCAATCCAGATGGTGAAATTTATTGTGAGAACATGTATGAACCGGGCTGGTATTGTCTTAATCAATAATTGGAAAGAATTACATGAGGTTATATGAATGAGAATGTAGATCATATGATTGAGTGCAAATAAATAGAAAAATATTCANTAGAGTTAGAGAACTTTAAAGTGACAGGTTAAAGCCCCCAACTTGGTTTATTGTTTTATGTTTGGATATGAGATGTTAGCCCTAAATGGAGGAAATCGAGGGAACTCTAGAGCGAGAGCTGGTATCTTCCCTACCTAGCCGGTTTTCAGAAATATTCAAATTTTAAATTAGTCAATGTTCTTTATAGCATCTCCAGTAAGGGTAAACAATATTATTGCTCCTATTTGACACAACACAATTTGCATACTTCAACAACAAATTTTTATACGTATTACTGATTCATTATAACGAGAAAGATATTTTCATATTTAGCGCTTTTCCTTACATAAACTCAAGTTGNGACTTTAAAGTGACAGGTTAAAGCCCCCAACTTAGTTTATTATTTTAGGTTCTGATACGAGATGTTAGCCCTCAGGTGGAAGGAATCGAGGGAGCTCTATAGTGAGAGCTACTTCCCTGCCTAGCCGGTCTTCAGAACTATTCAAACTTTAAATTAGCCAATGTTCTTTATAAGATCTAAAATAAGTGTAAAGAATATTATTGCTCCTATTTGGCACAACACAATATAAATAATTCCATAATAGAATTCCTATGCTTATTACTGATTCATGATAAGGAGTAAGACATTTTCATATTTAGTGCTTTTCTTCTACAAAAACTCAAGTCTTTAAGTTTGTTCTATTTTTGTCAAAATATTAAAATTACCAAAAATATTTAAACTTTCTTTAATGCGAAAACATCTTTAGTTTAAATAATTGTCTTTTAAAAAATAGAAAGTTTTTAAAAAAAAGTGCATCTTGCATATCTTCCCTGTGGGTTCGATATTCAGGTTTTAATCAAAAAGTCCTATATTACTTGATAATGATACGCATACTAGCGTAGTTTCCCTATATATATAAATTAAAAGTTAAATTCTTATTTTTTTTCAAGATCAAGTTTTTGGTTTTATTGCGAAATAAGAAAATATAAGTGAAAAATATAATCAGAATTATTGTTATACTATCGCATATAAGCAGTTTCGGGATCAATCACCACACACTTAAAAAGTACATGATGCAAAGACTCCTCCTCTTGCTTGCACAGAAAACACCAGGAAGGTCCCCTTAAACATTTCATTTTTAGGATGTCATCAGTGGGCAATAACTTATGGAACAACCTCCAACAGAAAAAGGACATATGGAGGAGTTAAGGTTACACCAAATCCTAGATCCCCAACGTACATCCTACTGAGAAAAGCATTGCTGCATAAAGATGAAGTCATAGATTGGGAAAGAATATCCTTAACAACCAATCTATCTTTCTTAGCTGGTTCAAAAGGGATTTTTAGAACACTATTAACCAAGAATGGATCTACCAAGGACTGCAGTTTCTGAATTTTCCAACCATCCACCTCCTAGAAATCAGCTACTTGTAAGGATTCATCAGCAACAAAGGGGACCTTAGAGGCCAGTTTGCCTTCCAAAGTCCAGTTATCCAACCAGAAGCTAATATTACCTTCCCTACTTTTCAAATGAAGAGATTTTCAGCCTCATCCCTCACCTTCAGCATATTAGCCCAAATTCTTGAATCCCCCAGTTTTCATTGCACAAGTGTAGAGTGTTGCTCCTTATAGTATTTACCCAACATATATTTAGCCCATAGAGAAGATTGTGCTCTAAACTTTACCCAAACTTACAAAAGTTGATGTAGAATATTTGCTGAATGCTTTTAAATCCCAAACCCCTAACCTTAGTAGCCTTACATATTTTCTGCCAACTGACCCAATGGGTTTGTTTCCTCTGACCAGCCCAAAGAAATGTATTGAAAATCCTTTCAAGGGTGACCCGAGTAGACTTCTTCATAACAGCTATCTGAGATAAATATGAGGGGATGGTTGCCAGAACCCTTTTTAAGAGTGTAACTCTACCACCATTTGAGAGAAAATAGTTCACCCAACAATTCAGCCTATCCCGAACCTTCTCCACAATGTGATCAAATTGGATTTGCTTAATCCTCCCTTTAAGAAGATAGGCACCCAAATACTTCAGAGGGAGGGACTTGATGCTAAAGCCAGTGTTATCTGAAATCCAGTATTTAATCTAAACTTTAAACTTTTTATTGAACACCACCAAACATTTATGGGAGTTGAACTGCATATCAGACCTGGATTGAAGAGTATCTAATCATTGAAGAATCTATTTAACTGCAGCCTTAGTAGCTTTTGAAATCAGAATAACATCATCTCCAAAGGCTAAATGATTGATAATCATATTACATTTATGACTATACAAAGTATGGGGAGCCCTGAAAGCCACCTGATTAAGAAGCCTAGAAAGATAATCAAATGTAAGGATAAAAATAGTGGGGGATAGAGTATCTCCTTGTTTTATACCCATGGGAGCAGCCATTAATAAAGATGGATTGATAGTTGTTGGCAAACTATCTATTAATAAGAGAAATGACTTAAGGTAAGAAACCTCTAATAGTGAGCACTTCCTCAATGAAAACCCAATGGATAGTATCATAGGCTTTTTAATATCCAGTTTAAAGATCACATTACCTCTCTAAACTATCTATCCAAGTCCAGTACCAATTGATGTGCTAGTAGCACATTATCCACTATACTTCTACCTTGAACAAATGTTGATTGATTATCATTGACGAAACGACAGAGGTGAGGTTGAATTCTAGTTGCTGACACCTTACTAATGAATTTAGACAACACATTAGTGAGGCTAATAGGTTGAAAATTCTCCCATTTGAATTTAACTTTATCTTTGGGTATCAGAGTAATGGTAGAGCAATTAAAGTAAGTTGGGGGATCTGTAACCTTGAAGAAGCTCGGATAGCCTCAACTACATCAGACTTGACAATATTCAATGCCTTCATCTAGAAATCTGTTGTGAACCTATCAAGTATAGCAACTTTGGAGCTATCAATAGAATCTAAAGCATTCCAAATCTCCTTCTCATTAGGCACAAAAGCAAGATCTAGTGTCTTTGTGTATTACATATGCTTCCTGAAAAGTTTCTGCTAGATAGGTGTCCTAGAAGTCTTAGGTTGAGTGAAAATTCCTTGAAAATAGTTAACAACACTGCAAGTAATAGACTCAGCATTATGCAGCCACCTGCAATTAGAGTCTTGAATTTTATGAATATTATTATACTTACTTCTATAATTAATACAAGCATGCTAGAATTTTGAATTTTTGTCCCCCCTCATGGAATTTGGTAATGGCAGCTTATTGCTATTCAAAGATCTGCTAATATCATTAAGGTGAAACCACTACACATGTCTAGCCAAGGAAGAACTCCCAGCATAGATAAAAGTGGCCTGACCACAGCTACCCCCAAGAGTGAGATTCAGATGAAGGAACTATGCATTATCCCTTAGAACAGAACAATAAATTTCCTTTCTGCAGAGTATCCATATTTTATTATTACTATTGGATAAGAAATGTAACCCATGGAAGTGCTTTAAGATCCTATATTGATGTTTGGAGACCATAGGCTATAGAATAGAAATAATCCATAACTGTACATCCTATTAAGGGCAAAGAGTCTGTTAAAGGACCTAGGATGAGCCAACCCCCTAACATTCCAACAAAAAAAATTCATCATACAAAGGAAGTGGATTTGCCCCTCCTACTAGTTCTAACCTGAGAAGTCAAGAGTCCCTACTGAGAAGTCCCCTCCACCAAATTCATCGGACCCTCCATAAGATTTTTTAACTCCATGGATCCTTTCTTCTTCTTTCTAGTTTTTTGCACTTGCCAATCCTCCTCCAAAGCAATATTTAATTGTTGGATAGCCATTCCATCCAAAGAAAAGCTTCTAACAGACTCACCAGTAGGGTCCACAAGAAGAGTAGTAACTGGCTGGTCAGGCAAAACATTGCTGGTACCAACCTCCCCACCTTCCCCAATCAGTCCTGTAACCACTTCCCCACTAACTGAAGGAATATCCTCCCCATGGCAAGGAGGATTCCCCAGACCCTCCCAATTAGCAACTAAAGGGGAGGGGCCACTAGCACTAATACCAGTTATCTTGTGGAAAACATGATCAGAATCTCTAACTTGTTGGCCTCACCTTCAGTCACTAGGGTCTCAGGCACCTTAGGGACATCAGTTGGCCATTTTCTTAAGTTAGGATGCATCCTGAAACACATATCATCAGTGTGTCCAAACATTTTACAATGGTGACAATAATAAAGCCTCTGTTCAGCAATAATTTATTGTCAATACCCGTTGTGTTCAGTTCCCATCCAAATCTCTTCCACAACATGAACAGTGATATCTCTCTCTATCAGGATTCTTGCTACAAAAGGTCTAGATAAATTGAATGTAGGAACATCCAGTTTTAAAGGTCTTCCCAATGCTTTTCCAATATTAAATAACACTTTGTAATTGAAAAAATTGAACTTTAAAACAGGGAGTTAAAACCAAATAGGTACTATGAGAAGTTCTTTACTAGGGTCAAAATTAGGTGACCACTTAAGGAGCTTCATAGAACCCCTTCAATTTGTAGCATTTGTGTAGAGAATAACCTAGTATAATCCTCTTCATGATAAACATTGATTAGAATATGTCTACCATCTAGTAAACCCACTCTCCGAGCCACATTCAACTTCAGGTTGTCAAAAACTTGTGAATGGTTTCCATTTTTGGATGCCCGAGTTCAAATTTGCCAATCAGTGTAAACTTACAGACATTAGTCTGTCCCTTAATATCATCCTCAGAATAGAAAATAATGAACTTCCCACCTTTTCTGCTGATTGGCTTAAAGATAGGATCAGAGCCCTCATAAAATGATTGAGGAAAAACTAAGTCATCATGTTTCTTCACTGTATCAAAACCCTTGCCAACTATATCAGCAAATGTAGCTTTTTCCCATTATATATCGGTAGCCATATCCAAATCATTAGAGTCAACCATAAGGAAAAAAGATAGCTCCAAAGCACAATGGGTTATCTCAACAGGCATAAACCAAACCATCAATGGAATAGTAAAATTCAAATATCCTCCACTCAGGAAAGAGGAAACACCAAGAAAACTTAGCCAGCAACAAACCACAAGCCACCAACGCCTTAAGACCAAGAAGAAGGACCAAGAAAGTGCAAAAACAACACCACCTAGAGAGCAGCAGTTAGCCATTCNAGGTATATAAATACAAACATAAATAAAAGCGCGGTAAGAAAGTACAAGAAAGACTGTAAAATGCGGTAAACTACAAAAGTGTACCTGATGAGTCTTCNGGTGTGGGGTTTGCCTATAAGAAGCTGTCGGTCATCGGAATTGAAATCCTGTTGCCCGCTTCAGAAGGACATTTCGTTTAAAAAAATTTTGTTTTGAAAAAGATGAAGTCAAACTGACCCCATAATTTTCATAGTTTAGATGAAAGAGCGCTCTATTGAAAAAGATGAAGTCAAACTGACCCCATAATTTTCATAGTTTAAATGAAAGAGCACTTTATCTCAAATCATGTATCTATCCCGGGTCATCGGAATTGAAATCCCGTTGCCCGCTTCGGAAGGACATTTTAAAAAAAAAATTTAATTTTGAAGATGAAGTCAAACTGACCCCATAATTTTCATAGTTTAAATAAAAGAGCGCTTTACCTCAAATCAAGAAGCTGTCGGTCATCGGAATTGAAATCCCGTTGCCCGCTTCGGAAGGACGTTGAAAAAAGAATTGAAATCCCGTTGCCCGCTTCGGAAGGACATTAAAAAAAATTTTAATTTTGAAAAAAAATGAAGTCAAACTGACCCCATAATTTTCATAGTTTAGATGAAAGAGTGTTTTACCTCAAATCATGGAAGTCAAACTGACCCCATAATTTTCATAGTTTAGATGAAAGAGCACTTTATCTCAAATCCAAGTCAAACTGACCCCATAATTTTCATAGTTTAAATGAAAGAGCGCTTTACCTCAAATCTTGTATCCTCAAACTGACCCCATAATTATCATAGTTTAGATGAAAGAGCACTTTATCTCAAATCATGTATCTAAAAGGATGAACACAAGAATTGAGGGTGAGGCTTGATCAAATAAACTAGAGAAAGTTATGACATAGGATGAACACAAGAATTGAGGGTGAGGCTCGATCAAATAAACTAGAGAAAATTATGACATCAGAATGAACACAAGAATTGAGGGTGAGGCTCGATCAAATAAACTAAAGAAAGTTATGACATCCATTTTGAACACAAGAATTGAGGGTGAGGCTCGATCAAATAAACTAAAGAAAGTTATGACATCCGCAACACAAGAATTGAGGGTGAGGCTCGATCAAATAAACTAAAGAAAGTTATGACATCCGTTTTAAAAGTTTAAATGAAAGAGCGCTTTACCTCAAATCCTGTATCTATCCCGAAGGATGAACCCAAGAATTGAGGGTGAGGCTCGATCAAATAAACTAAAGAAAGTTATGACATCCGTTTTGGTCTGACAAGAATTGAGGGTGAGGTTCGATCAAATAAACTAGAGAAAGTTATGACATCCGTTTGGTCCGCGAANATATATATATATATATATATATATATATATATATGGGCTCGGATCCCCAATAGGTGAGTCGATGGACTAATTCCACCTGGGCATTCTTTACCCCTAATTGGGTCCCGCACTGGGACCAAAAATTTCTTCACATCTCCCAAATTGCGCACTTTGAAATTTTCTTATAATAATTAAATTTTAATCCTTTTTTTTAAACAAAGAAAATTACTTGTAAATTAAGACCCGCCCGGTCTACAGATCAACCTCTATTTTCAGTGCTTGCACTAAAGATTACGAGGTTTTTGGCCATATAGCTAATTTTAAAACTTTTTGTTTTAAAGCCCGCTACAATGGCCTACCCAACGGTGACCTTTTCCTGTAACCTGCCGACGGACCGCAGCGCCCGTAACCTCGCTCCTACCATTAAATTCAGAGCTGGATTTGAAGATCTCGAGGTCATCCTCGGGAAAGCCCCATACGTGGTAATGAAGACCGCTGCTCCAGAAATGCAGGAACCGCCTGTAAAATTCAACTTGAACTGCCTTTAGGACTTCCCTACCTGCAAAAAGGCTAAAGCTACTGCCGTTACGACACCCGTCAAACCTGCTATCCCCAATGCTGCTAAGGCGAAAGAAGTGATGTTCATTGAAGATCCAACTGAGGGGTTAACTTTCCCACCACTCGTGTTTGAAATCGGGTCGAGCTCAAGGACTATACCACTGACCCAGACATAAAGGAGGAACTGCAATAGAAGAGTTCACAGGCCCATCAAAGCATGTTGACCTCACTTTTGGTTGAGGTTTAGTTTTTCCCTTTTAGTATCCTAAGGTCTAGCCATAGGATTTTCTTATTAACTATTCTTAAAAAACTAGATCTGTAACCCTCACCACTAGAAATTCCAAACTCTTCTCTACTCAACTTGAAATTTCACATATTGGTCCTAACCTCTAACACTTAGTAGGTAGGGTTACTATCGGGGAAACTCAAGATGAGTCAATCTTAGGATTGCTGGACCTTTTGACCCTGGGTGTTGGTCTGGAACTAGGGTACTCACTATACTCATATACATCCACATTCACTCACAACCCTAAACTCAAATTTCTAGCATAGATCCCTTGATTGTTTGAGATACTCATGTAGATGGTCCCCTAAACCTGCTAGCCCTAGGACTATGGTTTGGCTAAGACCACTATGTAGAGGACCCAAAATGGGCTTTCCATTGGTCCATGGGTTGTTGGTGGTGATTGGTACCTCAANGTCCATTTGTTGACCTCACTTTTGGTTGAGGTTTAGTTTTTTCCTCTTTAGTAGCCTAAAATCTAGCCATAGGACTTTCTTATTACTATTCTTAGAAAACTAGAAAAGACACCCTCACCACTAGATATTCCAAACTCTTCTCTACTCAACTTGAAGTTCCACATGTCGGTCTCAACCTCTAGCTACTTAATAGGTGGGGTCACTATGGGGGAAACTCAAGATGAGTCACCCTTAGGACTGCTGAACCTTTAGGTTGACTCTGGGTGTTGGTCTGGAGCTAATTCACTCACTAAACTCATCTACACTCATAATCACTTACAACCTTGAATTCAAATTTCTAGCCTAGATCCCTTGATCTTTTTTGGATACTCAAATAGATGGTCCCCTAAACCTACCAGCCCTAGGGCTATAAATTGGTTATGAACACTATGTAGAGGACCCAAAATGGGGTTTCCATTGGTCTNACCCCCAAATTACCAAAATACCCCTCTTGGACCCAAAATTCCAAAAATTCCAAAAATTCCCATAAAATCCTAATAAATCCCAAATATTCCGAATTTCATTTCTCTCAACTACAACATGACCCAATTTGGCAATTTGACCATCTTTAACCAAAACCCCCAAATTTGCCTCTAAGGGCCCAAATTCCCCAAATTCAATTCAAATGTCCATCAAATTGACCTCAATTGACCTCAATTTCAATCCTAAACTCAAATTTACTTTTGATAAGATCAAATTAAACCAAATTCAAGCTCAATTGGTTCAAGATTTGAACCCAATTTTGAGTTAGGTTAAAGCCCCAATTTTGGCCATATGACCTAATCTCTCCAAATTGAACCCACAGCCTAATCAATTGGCCCAAATTAATGTTTCAAAATCTTGATAACATTCCTATACATCAAAACCAACCATAAATTGACCTTGGTGAAGCCTCATATCAATTTGATTTTGGCCTAAATCCAAAATTCCCAAATTTAGCCCGAAATTGGCTAAGTCACCAAACTTTATCCAATTGATTGCCTTAACCTCCAAATTGGCATCCAATTCATGTTGAAAACTCCTCATGAGGTCCCAATTGACCATTTACAACAATAAATTTAGACTTAGCCCAAGGCTAACCCAAGCTAGACCCAAGCCTAGCCCAACATAACCAAATTGATTAAGGTTCAAAATTCCCTCAAATTGAGCCTTCAATTGAGCCCAAAACCACTTTTATTCTTCACCAAAGTTGTTCCTTATGATCATCTACACCAAATAAAATATTTATTTTGGCCAATTGACATGGCTAGCCAAGCCCAAACCCATTTTGTGGTCATTTGCACGCACTTGGACCCATGCACTAAATGTAACATAACCACCCTAAAATCACAAAATTAACTCCACCCCAGCCATTAGTTGGACTTAGTGACCAGTCCAAACACCATGAAACCACATAAATCAAGTCATGGACCAAAGGTCCCCCAAATTAAGGGATATTAATTCCAAAAATGCACATGCTTAGGATATCTTTTCCAAATCAAAGCACATTTGCATTAAATTGTTATGATGGATTCCTCNTATATTTGTAAATTTTCCATATAAATATTAATAATTTATTTTTTTAATTTTGGAATTTTTTTCTTAAAATTATTTAAGATATTTTACTATTTTAGTCATTAGGGAGCTTCGGTATTATCTTATTTTTAAACAATATTAATATTTTATGATTTACAAACCATTCAAGATATTGTTTTGGATATAAAAAGAGTAATCAAGTAACAATAAAACTTATTTCCCATTTTCTTTTTAAGAACATAAGAGAAAAATAATTTCAAATATTTTTCATATTAAAACTAATTTTTTTACTTGAAAATAAACATTGATGGCTCATTTTTAGTAAAATGTTGAAAATAATAAAGGGGCATTTACATACATATCCGCCACTTTCTTATCTAACACCTAGAATTTACTTTTTATATGTATACCACACAAATCATGTTTGTCACATCAAAAATAGCACCATGTTTGCTTTTAAAATGAGAAATGCATGTTTACATGCATATATATTGTGCATGTAAGAAATAAAATTTGGGTATCAGATATGCAAATACATAAGAAAATGTATGTAAATCTTCCAATAATTTAATAACTTGAACCTATATCTATCAAGCTTTGATATTTCAATATTTAGATTTTGAATGCATTATCTTTCTAAGAACTCTTACTTTTTTATGTAAGATAATAATTATCTTTTCTATTATCTATGCTATATGCCTACATGCTTTTCATAACTCATATTTTTTAGGTGAGACAATAAACATAAGAATTTAATTGTTCTTGTTTCTTTCCGCCTCTAGCCAATCACATGTCTTCAAATATAAGAGCTTGATTAGATCGAATTTGTTGATAGATCTTTTCAAGAATGAGCATTAACGTACATACCACCCAATTCATATGTTTTTAAATATGTTAGTTCTAAACTTTAACTTTTACATTTATACCATCCAAATCACTTATATCACTTTTTTTTCTTACTTTTAAAAAGTGAAATACAACTTTCTATACGCTAGTAAAGTGACATATATTTAAAAAGTGAAGTTTATGTGTTAGATATGTAAATACAAAAGAACAGAGAGGTATGTCTGTAAATCTTCCTTTGAAATAGAATAAATGGTAACCAACTACAGTTCATCGCAATCATAAAACTAACATAAGATAATAAGAATTAATACTTAACATGGGCAATTAACACATTCGTCTTATGTATTTATATATCAAGCACCGAAGCATTAATATTTACTTGTATAGCACTTGAATCTTTAAAATCACATTAGCAGTACCTCAAAAACCTTTTGAAACATTCATTTTCATTTGATTATAACAACAACATCATGCCTTCATCCCACTAAATGGAGTCGGATATATGAATCTTTTTTCTCCATTGTATCCTATTAAGTGTCATATTTTCATTTAATTTTAATAAATTAAGATCATCTTCTATACAAGTCCAAATCTTTTTAGGTCTACCACTACTTTTCATAACTTAAGTCGAATCAAGAAATTCTAATCTCATAACCGGATCATCAGATAGTTGATGTTTAATGTGAACAAACCATCAAAGATGACTCTTTAATTTTGTTTGCCACTAGAGCTACATCAACTTTGTCACGCATACATTAATTTTGTATTTTGTTTCTATGTGCAAAAACAATCAACCACCTAAGCATTCTCGTCTTAGTAACACTTAAATTAGTTTTATGCTTCTCTTTTATAGGCCATAATTATGCCGCATAAAGATTTGCAAGTCTCACCAGCATCTTACAAAATTTAAGTCTTAACAATACTTTTCTATCACACAATAAATGTGATACAATCTCCACTTCTCCCATCCAGCTTAAATCTAGTAAAAACATCCCCATCTATATCACCATCACTTTGAACAATAAATCAGAGATAACTAAATGTTCATTCCTTTTGGTGATTTGACCATCAATTTTTATAACTCTGTCACTAGATCTACTACTACTAAAATTACATGCCAAGTATTCAGTTTTAGACCTACTTAAATGAAGGACTTTAGACTCTAATGTGGACAACCAGAATTCAAGCTTTTTCTGAACTCTTTCTTTAGTCTTGTCCACAAAAAAGACATTGCACAAATAAATAGCTGCAGCATGAATCTCAAAGCAAATGGGTGGCTCAAGAAGGAGGTGTGGACGATTGAGTGAAGAGCTACCAACAATCATTTCCATATAAGTATTGGCGAGGAAGCACATTATTTGAACAATCGGTAGAACATGACCAGAGAAAGTCCCGTAGGGCGGTAATCATCCTTCAGGAGGATTGACAGATATCACACTTTCAGACTATATATCGACCGAACTAAGGATTATCAGGTGATCCTCAACCCTAATAGATCGAATCGATCCCCAATTTTATTATGTGGAAATAAATCTATAATTACTTAAAAGCTCCTCCTGAAAAGTTAATAATGAAGAGGCTAATATGCAGTTTTGTAATAAGGACCTAGGCCTTTAAATAGGGTTTCATATTATGAACAAGGGATGCTTTTTATCTATCTATTTTTGCTCTCTCTCTCTCTCTCTCTCTCCCTCTTTCTCTCTCTCTCTCTCTCTCTCTCTCTCTCTCTTAACCACTCCCTAATAAAATATTTCATTCCTTTGAGCTTGGAACCATGCCTTCAACATGAAGGGGAGTCCAGTAATAACAACAGGGAGGGTTTTGCCAGAGGAAGGAAAGAGACGTAGCAAGCACCCAAGAGTTCATGGAAGAATTTGTTCAACAAGACCTACAAGATTTCAAAACTCAGATCACATACCAGATATCAGGACAAGTCGCAGATCACCTTAGGGCGGTCCCTGCCTTAACATCCGCTCCAGTTCCAGTTGAAGAGCCAACAGGACAAGGAAGCCAGCAGGAAAAGGAACTCTCAGCCAATAATAGAAGAAGAGGGATCTAAGACAGCGTCGGATTCACCCCTATGAAGGAGAGGGATGGACCATACACACTGAGGTACAGAGGCAGCTGGAGAACGCTTTCTCCATACAGGTCTCTGGAGTTGAACCCTTAGAGAAGTTTAAGATATCGCTTTTACAGATGTATTAAGGATGATCGGATCCTAATGACCATCTCTCGTTGACATGATTTAAGTTATTTAAAATGCACGTAATTTTCACAAACACTAAATCACTAAGATAATTAATTTTGGAAAATATAAACATCAAAATGATATGATTTTTAATCTCCACTATTTTCTAAGATCCAGAGAACTCGCCATAAAAATTTCAAAGCATTTTGAATACAATTGATGGTCTAAATTGATTTTTCAAGTTAAATATCTTTTTTGGCACTTAAATGATTTTAAAAAAAAATCAAAATATAACTCCAAAATTTATAAAAACTTACTTTTTTGAGTTCTCTGTGATCAGTGGAATTTTATAAAAATAAAATGATATTTAAAATAAAAACTTTCTTTTTAGCCTATTTTTAGGATATTTTATAAAAATAAAATAATATTTAAAATAAAAACTTAATTTTTGGCCTATTTTAATTATTAAAATAATTAAAAATTCATAAAAATCACAAAAATAATAAAACTCATGAAAATGTTCTAAATTACTTTCTAATCGCTTAAGAACAATTAGAATATTTTTCCTAATTTTCTAAATAAAGAAACTAACTTTCAAAGTTTAAAAATAATTTTTAAAGGCTAAAAATGAGTTTTCACTAAAATAATCCCAATAAATCAAATAAGATTCAAAAAAATATAAAATCTTTTTGTATAAATTCTCTAACCTTAGGGAGACTTTTCCAAAACACAAAACTTAATTTTCCCTATTTAAAATATTTTATATTTAATAAATACACCAGAAATTACAATAATTCTTAAAATTCTGATAAAATTTAAAAAATCATGAAATATGATCCAAAGGCTTCCCTAGTCTAAGCCTACCTCCAGTAAAAATTTCAAGTAATTAGGATTTACCTTGGTCAAGTTAGATTTTTTTTTTGAAAAATCCTTTTTTTGCATAAAAATAATTATATAAAATAAATTAAATTTTGAAAAACCACATTTTCTCTTCTAATGTCTTAACTGACCCATGAATGAGGTAGGATAAAAATTTCAAGGTCATTTGAATTGAATTTGACAAATTATGAAGTGTTAGAGCCATAGGGGCAAATGTGTAATTCTGGAAATTTAGCCTTAATTAACATTTAGGGTTAATTCAAGAAGGAAAATGGGTAACCTCTGATCCTAATCAATTCATTTGATGTTTGAAACACAAGGGGTTAATTGGTAGAAACCAACCTCACTTTCTTAATTAAAAAGATAAGTTAATAGATTTCTAAATTAGTAAAATTTGGAAGTTTATTAAAATAAAATGAGCATAGGGCTTAAGGGTATGACTTTTAAAGTCAATAATTAATCAATTTAATACCCCTGTTTTGATTTTCAAATAAAATTCAAATCATGAATCATGACCACCTAAATCCTAACCTTTTTAAAACTAATTAAAACACTCACCGAGGTCTTAAGGGCTTAGTAGTGACTTGGGCTAAATCATGTTTCATTTAAATGAGGATCTGAAAAGTAAATATCAATGAAAATTAAAACATCTTTCAAACACTACAAGCCCAATTAGGGTTAAAATTTGGCTAAGTGTTCCAATAACATTAACTTGCCTCTTTAAGGGTCTGCACCTACATAATTCTTAAATTCAATCACAAGTGATAATTACCCTATTCTTAGGGATAATTGAGACATCAGTGCTCACTGAGCATTAAGGGTATTTACAGGATGACAAATTAATCAACATAATAAGTTTAAAAGAACTTGGGATTTTCCACCAGGCAGCGAGAGAGTAGCACGAACTTGCTTCTTTCTCTAGATCTGTTGGATATCTTGAAGATCTATTAAACTTAATATGTTTTGCTTGACAAAATCATCCTTAATTAAACTCTTAAGGACGCATGAAGATATAAAATAGGGTTAGAAAATTTACCAAAATTTTACTTCCCTGTCTCATATAAACCATCTTAACATGCCTTTTGAGTTTCAGGTGGTGGAACAAGAAGACTCGTCGGGTACGCTTTTACAGTTTTCAGCGTTGTCTTTCTTGTACTTTCATATTGTGCTTTTATACCTGCAAAATTTCATGCTAAACAACGATATCACCCTGCATGAAAACCAAAATTAAAACTAAAATAAAAACTAAAATCAACCAAGATAAAATTCTCCGCCACAACATTTAAAATATGAAACAACTCAAAATTTAATCACAAACATGACACAAAACTACAATTGCAACTAAATTATGATTTCTCTATTGGATGATCAGGAATCCCTCGGAGGAGGTAATCTACGGCTGCTAACTAGGTTTCCCACGGTCTAAATGAAATTATGGAACTCATTAAGTTGAGTTTAGTGAGTTCATTTAGACTAAGCAAATCTAATAGAAAATAGTGGTGTCAGAATGAGGAAACCGTATGATCTTAACGGGTGTCGCTCTAATCAACTTTAATATGCCCTCATAAAATTTAAAGAACTTCAACCATAGGGCCACCTGATTTGACATTATAACTTGACACACTAGAAAACTCAAACTCGTCGCAGCAGGGAGTTTGGAGTTAGCATGGTGGGCAGCACAGCCATCTTCAACAGCAAAACCTATCTTCTTCAACTGAACCAATCTTTCTTCCTTAGATATAAACAACAAAAACCATAGGACTTCGAGGTTGCTTGTTTATGCAACGTAAATCCTCACCTTATCTTTAAGCCTTTGTATAGCCCTGATATAAGCCCTAACTCGTCTTAGGATTCTGAGGTTGTCGTTTGTCACGACCTAAATCCTCACATCTTCCAGGCTTTTTATGTGATCATTTCGCACGAATGTATGCCCTAACTAATCAAATTGGCAGGATGAAACACTTAAATTTTCTCCTCAAAACTGAAGCCAAACATTAAGATAGCTTGGGAAGTCACAGGGGTTCGCCTCTGGATCCATGACATCCCTTAGTTCTTCCTCCTTTGGATTCTACAAAAAAATGTTCCAAATTTGAACTAATCCCCTTTCACTCCTCTACGTCCGATCTCATTGAAGAGTCCCACCCTTTGAAATTCTTTGAAGATAATATTTTTTGATTTTTATCGAGAGTCTTCTTAGGTGACTTTGGTCATTTAAGATGTAATTAACTATAGGGGATTGCCCTTATAGGAAGCATGTCCGAACCCAGCTTCATATAAACCCTATTTAATTCTTTATATTAAATAGGGGAAGTTGTCGAAAAATACAAAGGCTTCGCAGACCAAACTGATGTCATATATTCTTTAGTTTATTTGATCGAGCCTCGTTCTCAAGTTTTGTGTTTATCCTTCGGAATAGATCCAGGATTTGAGGTACAGTCCTCTTTCATTTAAACTATGAGAAATATGGAGTCAGTTTGATTTCATATTTTTTAAAACTAAATATATATGTAAATTAAAATGTCGTTCCAAAGCGGGCGACGGGATTTTGATTCTGGTGACCGACAGCTTCCTACGGGCAACTCCTCCAACCAAAAATAGCGCTGACAGCTTCTGGCGACTTCGCTGGGGACAAAATTTTCTCTCCATTCAAATAAAGAAATATTATCTTCACACATCGGTGATATGTCCATGTCCCTCTTGGATCAAATTACATTTCTTTTGTAGGCATACTTTACTCATTTCTGTCTTAGCAAGGTACATCCAACTCCATGGACTTCAGGACTAGATGTTCAACCAACTTTGAACAGAGGGGTTTAGAAGGCCACTAAGGACTCTCTAAATTTTCATGTGGGGTCGGACCCCCTAATAGGTGTGTCGGTAGACTAATTCCACTTGGGCATTTTCTGCCATAAAATAGGTCCCGCACTGGATCCTAAAATACTTCACATCTCCCTTCCATATTTGATTTGCTATTCTGCAAATTAAACCAAATCGTGTTGTGTTTTGTNCTTCGGGATAGATACAGGATTTGAGGTACAATGCTCTTTCATTTTAAACTATGAAAAATATGGTGTTAGTTTGATTTCATACTTCAACTTCCTTCCGAAGCGGGCGATGGGATTTTGATTCCGGTGAGCGATAACTTCTTACGCGCAACTCCCCTCCAACCCCAAAATAACGTCGATAGCTTCTGGCGACTCCATTGGGGATGTGCTTTTCTCTCTATAAAAATCAAGAAATATTATTTTCACGCATCGGTAATGTGTCCATGTCCCTCTTGGACCAAATTACCCTTCTTAAGTTGACATACTTTACCCATTTCTGTCTTGGGAAAGTACAGTTAACTCCTTGGACTTCAAGACTAGCTGTTCAACCATCTTTCAACAGAGGGGTTCAGAAGGCCATTAAGGATTCTTTAAATTTTTTTATGGGGCCGAATCCACAATAGGTGTGTCGGTGGACTAAGTTCACCTGGGCATTCTTTGCCACTAATTGGGTCCCGCACTGGGTCCTAAAATTTCTTCATATCTCCCTTCTAAATTTGATTTGCTAATTTTCAAATTAAACCAAATCATGTTGTGATGCACACACTTTTGAAATTTTCTTTATTAATTAAATTTTACACCTTTTTAAACAAAGATGTTAAAAAATACCCATAAATTAAGACCAGCCCGGTCTATAGATCAACCTTTATTTTCAGTGCTTGCATTAAAGATTATGAGGTTTTTGGCCGGATAGCTAACCCTAAAACTTTCTATTTTAAAGCCCACTGCAATGGCCTACCCAACGCTGACCTTTTCTTGCAATCTGCCAATGGACCACAGCGCCCGTAACGTCGCTCCCACCATCAAATTTGGTGTTGGATTTGAAGATCTTGAGGTCATCCTCAGGAAAGCCACATTCATAGTAATGAAGATTGTTGCTCCAGAAATGCAAGAACCGTCTGCAGAATTCGGTTTGAACTGTCTTCAGGACTTCCCTGCCTTCAAGAAGGCTAAAGCTACTACCGTCGCGACACCCGCCAAACCTGCTAGCCCCGCTATTGCTAAAGGGAAAGAAGTGATGGTCGTTGAAGATTCGACTGAGGGATTAACTTTCCCACCACCCGTGTTTGAAATTGGGTTGAGCTCAAGGACTGCACCACTGACCCGAACTCAGAGGAGGAACCACAATAGAAGAGTTCGAAGGGCCATCAAAGATAGACTCTTGAGAACACACCCGTTGAGAAGGAGCCTCATCGAATTGAAGAGGTGTTACCACAAATTTATCCACTCCTACGAGGGAGTAGATTCCATCCTCTGACAGATACTGATGGATATGAGAGTATCTGGAAGATTGTTGCCGCATTATCATCACTACGTGGACATAGTCAGGAGAGAAAGTAATTCATTCCCATCACCTGAGTTAGTGCAGTCTTCAGAAGGCTTTCTACTAAAGAAGGATGTTCTGTCAGTGAGTTACTTAAACGAGTGGGACATGCGATTTCGTCTCGTATGAAAAAAGAAAATTTAAAGGATGTTAAGTCCGTTAGAAAGTCTCACAAGTCGACTGAAAAGTCACCTACCCGTATTCCCATCTGGTTCCGTTTGGGAAATCGAGTTGATACTACTATAGTCACCACCGATCATACCACCACCAGGACCGCAGGTCGCCAACCGATTAAGTCGAGAATGGGTCCGAAAATCTTACCCATAATTCCTCCAATCCCAGAAAGAAAAAAAAGACGATTAGCTGACACTGTAGCCAGTCTACACCACGGGGAGCATACCTTCCCTCAACATACCAAAGTCTCTACTAAGACGTCCCATCCTGAGACATCATCGTCGAAGAAGAAAAGGGTATGGGTACCTAAGGTCGCTGCACCGATACAGTTCAGTGAGCCTGCAAGACAGGAAGTAAAACCAGTGCCTGAAATATCTGACATCGTCACAACAATAGCCAGTGAGATGGAGGAACAATTAGAGGACGTCCATCAGGTTCCTCCATATCTTAAAGCAATCAAGGAATCGATAATTGAGGAAAAATTTGAGAAACTCAGGATTGAGATTTCTGAGTTAGCTTGCGAAGTTTCCGTCAATAGTGACAATGAAGATTTTGATTACAATGATTACTTGGAGGAGGATTGCATGGATGTCCATGTAATCAAAACCAGAGCTACCACATCTGTGTGCGAGGCTCAAACCCACACTGAAGAGAACACCATAGATGAGCTGTGTAGGGTTATCCTCCTAAGGGATGAACAAGTCAGTCTACTGGAGAAAAGAATAGAAGAGATGACTGCAACTATGGACGCCATAACCACCATTCAGGGGTAATCACAAGCACCAAGATTGGCTTCTCTAGAGATTAATCAGCCATAAATCATACACATCACTGATGAAAGAAGGGAGGCTACTTCGGCAGACAAAGATTAATAACCAAAGAAGGATTCTCCGTTAGGTGCAATGCCAGAAAAAGAGTTCAAGCAAATTGTTGAACAAGTACGGGATGCCTTAGCTCAGTCCAAGGGCGGTGCATCAATTTTAAAGGGTAGAACTTAACCGGAGGAGTTCGATGCCGTCCCTTTCCCCAAGGGTTTTGTGGCCCCAAACTTTAAGATATTCGATGGGACTGGAAATCCCAGATAGCACATATCACATTTCCGAGTCAGTTGTGGTAACACGAGGAATAATGAAGCTCTACTCTGCCAGCAGTTCGTCAGCAGCTTGTTAGGGATTGCTTTCGACTGGTACACTGACCTACCTAACGGGTCAGTCAAAATATTTTCTGATTTGGAACAAGTATTTGTGAAAATATTTGCCGGGGCACAACATCATGATGGAGAAGCAAAAGTCTAGCGAAACTTTGGTAGAGTTTATTTTAAAATAGAGAAACCTTAGCATGGAATGTGAACCTCAGCTACAGGAACATCAAGCGATTTAGATTTTACTCAAAAGCATTCATGGGCCTGTAGCTCTCATTCTTAAGGGACTCACCATAAAATCTTTTGAGAAGCTACTCAGTAAAGCCAGCAATCTTCCAGAAGAAATGAAGCATATGGAGCCACATGAAAAGGCTAAGATGACCAGAGTGTTCGAAAAGAAATCAGTAGTTGCAACTGTTGACAAATGAAAACAGCTGATAAAGGTATATGCAGAAGAGCATCGCCAGTCTTCGTCACAGTACTCTCAGAAATAGAGCAGTCAATCCAACCAACGACCATCTCAGGAGGGATCACCTCGAAGAACGGGTAAAAGAATATCCCTGTTAGAGCGACAAAAAGTTGTGTATTCCTTCAAGGATGAAGTTGTACCTAAAATTTCCAAAAGCTTGATGAAGAAACCAGAATTCAAACTACCTGATCCAAAGAAACCCGATAAGGTGAATAAGAAGAATGAACCAAATTATTGTCCATACCATCGGTTGCTTGAGAACACTATAGACAAGTGTTTCGTCTTTAAAGACTGGCTCGAGAAGAACCTCAAAGAAGAGAATGTAACAATCCCAAAGGAGTATTTGAGAGAACCTGAAAAAGTTTCCATAAACATGGTTTTAGCTGAGTCAATTTCTTCGATCGATCCATATACTGGAAAAGATGGATGGAGAACAACTTGGGATGAACTCAAGAGGGTCCTTAATCAAATACAAGATTCATTGAAACAAGCTTCTATGAACACCGAAGAAAAACGAAATGAGGTCTAGAGCAGACCGTCCAAGAAGATACTGAACAAGATATAGTCTGCATCAAAGCAAGCCTCTACTTAAAGTTCACAACATACCAAGCCCGAGATGAATATTTCGTCAGGAGATCTGTCATCGTCAAGAACAAAGAACAAGAAGAATAAAAGTCTCACTGCAATGATTAATAGCATAGGGGATAGGATAGGGGTTGTCTCTACTATACTAGTTGTCTCGAATTTGGGGAAGAAAAACCTCGAACCCTTGATTTTGTATGATTATCTTTTTGTCCCTCCGTTGTCTTATGAATATAATGATTATGATTTCGGCTACATTTTGACTATTTCTGGTAATAACGTAACTGATTATGACCAATCTAGCTGTGATCTCGATCCCCAAAACGATCCTCGAATCGTACTCGAGTCTTATGAACTCGTTGTGAAGTCCAAAGAAGACATCAATGATATCGCTTACGACACCACTGATAATGAAGAGCCAACTCTCGAACATTATGGTACACCGCTTGCCATCAACTTAGATCTTTCCAACGAAGAGGAAGAGACACAAAAGTCAACTTAAGGAGTGGAAAAGTGTTACCACCAAGAACAGCTCCAATAGACAAAGGAAAACAGATAATGACTCGAGAAGAGATACCCCCACCTCTGGCAGTGGAAGAACCACATAATCAAGATAAAATTGAACGATCATGCAAAGTATACTCCAGTGGAAGAACCACATAATCAAGATAAAATTGGAGGACCCTACAAAGTAGACTACAACGAGAATAAAATCGAAGGATCATACAAAGTAGACTACAACGTGCTAGCTCATCTTAGGAAGTTGCCGGCCCAATTAAGCATCTACGATGCTCTGATCCTGTCAAAGGAGATGAGAGAATCTCTGGTTACAGCTTTGCTTGAACCAGAAATTTGCTTAGCTCAGTTGTCTAGCACATCCTCAGATGAATTTTGCTCCTTTAGAGAACAGTCAGGGGTAATCTTCACAGATGAAGACTTGCTGCTCGGTACCGCCGACCACAATCGTCCGCTCTACATCTCCATCAACATCGGCAGATTTGTGTTATCTAGAGTTTTAGTGGATCCTGGGGCATCTTTTAACTTGATGAGCCTACGGACATTGGCCTATTTGAATATTGAGGCTCAAGACCTTACGACCGATAATGTTAAGAGGATTCAACCAAAAGGGAGAAAGATCCCTTGAATCAATTACATTACTTATGAAGGTTGGAGAACTCGTAACAACCGTTAAATTTCATATCATCGACACCGAGACCTCTTTTAACGTTCTATTGAGTCGACCATGGATTCATGAGCACAACATGGTTCCATCATCCCTACACCAGTGCAATAAATACCGCAAAGATGGTCAAGAAAATTACATTTCGACCATGGATTCATGAGCATAATATGGTTCCATCATTCATACACCAGTGCATTAAATACTAGAAAGATGGTTAAGAAAATTGCATCAAGGAGATCTACAACCATTTTCAGTGCATGAAGTTGGTATCCATGAAGATGCTGCCTACTACGCGCCTCCAAAGAAGACTGTCTTCTCGCGCGAGATTTTGACAAAAAAAGATGAAGATTTAGAAGAATCACAAAAAGGAGGCCATACAACTCCGTTTCAACAACCTTCTACCACTCCCTTACAACGAGTTGGTGGAGGTTCTTCTAGTTTACACACCCGAGGTCGAGGCTGGGGACGCGGACGAGGAAAGATCAATTTAATTGTTGAACGGACTAAGCCAACTATCAACATTGGTGATGAAAACAGTTCTGAAGATGAAATAATGATGACAAAGCAGAAGAAACCTCAGTACAAGATATCCCTACAAGATATAGAAAAGAATGAATATGAAACAATGTATGATCGGATAAACCACTATGTGAATACAATGACCCTTACTCCGATTCTTCCATAAAAGGTCGAGAGTTTAGAGGTCAAGGAAGTCCGTAGTGTTGGTTCAAAGACAATCAAATTTTACCGTGCTTCTACCTCTACTGAGCTTGAAAAACATGTAAATTTGGATGTTGATTCTAATGAATTAATGAAATTGCCTTTTGGTTACTTCTCACCTTGTGTTTAAAAGTTAATTCAACAGGGCACTTACCAAAACAAATACCAAAAGATAAATTTCAACTTTTTGAAAAACTATGGAATGTTAAAAGTCGAAATACCAATTCAAAAGAAGGTCTCGGATTTGGTACAGTTGGACCTGTCAATGATTCTAAATTTTGCATGGTTGTTACTAATAAGTCAGAAGAGGATCGCCTCGATGTGAAGAATGACTCTACTGATCAACCAATAGAAGATGCTCCAAATTTTGCATGGTTGTTACTAGTGAGTCAGAAGAGGATTGTCTCGATATAGAGAATGACTCTGCTGATCAACCAATAGAAGATGCTCCGCCAGAGTTGAGGAGGAAATTAAATCTACTATCGATGAATTGAAAGAGATTAACCTCGGGACTGAAGAATGACCTCGACCTACATTTATAAGTTCTCTACTTGATGACGAAGAATCTGTAGAATTGGTCAAACTATTAACATAATTCAAAAATTACTTTGCATGGAGCTATGATGAAATGTCAGGACTGTCAGCAGAGGTTGCAGTCCATAAACTTGGGGTGGACAAGAATATAACCCCGATAAAACAAACTCCTAGGAGAATGTGCCTCAAAATAGAACAATAAGTCATCCCCGTAGTGAAAAAGTTGATAGACGCCAACTTTGTTAAAGAAGAGCAATACCCCATGTGGTTAGCTAATATTGTACCTGTTAAAAAGAAAAATGGGCATATCCGCATTTGTGTCGACTTTAGAGATTTGAACAAAGCATGTCCAAAAGATGAGTTTCCACTACCTAATCTAGAAATGATGGTGGACATCGCTTCGACACATGAAATTTTCTCCTTCATGGACGGATTGTGGGATATAACCAAATCAAGATGGCTCCTGAGGATGCAGCGCTTTCAGCTTTCAGAACTCCGATTGGAATTTTCTGCTACACAGTGATGTCGTTTGGCCTAAAGAACACCGGAGCAACATATCAGCGTACAATAACGAAGATTTCTGATGACCTCATTCACAATCAAGTAGAATGCTACTTGGATGATCTCGTTATTAAAAGTAAACGAAAAATAGACCATTTGTACGATTTGAGGATTTTATTTAAACGGTTACGACGATATGACCTTAAAATGAATCCCTTAAAGTGCGCCTTTGGTGTTACCTCTGGAAAATTTCTAGGATTCGTTGTATGTCATCGGGGAATAGAGATCAACCCGGATAAGATTAAAGCTATCTTAGAAATGCCTCCCCCTAAAACTTTGAAGCAGCTACATTCCTTCCAGGGGAAGTTGGCACATCTAAGACGCTTTATTTCTAATTTCTCAAGTAGGTGTCAGCCTTTCTCGACATTGATTAAAAAGGACGCAAAATTTATTTCGAAAGATAAATGTCAGTGGGGCTTTGAGGACGTTAAAAAATATTTAATAACACCTCCTATTTTGGCAGCCCCTATCATGGGGAAACCGTTAATACTTTATACCGCAGCTTTGGATGACTCTCTCGGAGCCCTCTTAGACCAAGTCAATGATGAGGGCAAAGAAAACACACTCTACTACTTGAGTCATTGTCTAATATCGACGGAGATAAGGTATCCACTTATTGAGAAGCATTGTCTGACATTAATTTTTGCCGCCCAAAAGCTTAAACATTACATGCTTTCTCATAAGATTACTCTGATTTGAAAGTCAATCCATTAGAATATTTGATGACCCAACCAATACTTTTCGGACGTTTAGAAAGGTGGTCAATGATTTTATTGCAATTTGATATAACTTTTGTTCCACTCCGCGCTATAAACGGACATATTTTAGTGGATTTTATCGTTGCGCACCCACTGCCAGCTGAGTCCTCTCTGAACGACGAGTTACAAGATGAGCAGATACTACAAATGGAATTTTCTAGTGCGCAGCGCTGGGAAATGTACTTCGATGGTGCTTCGTCGGCCAGAAAAGACAAGGGATCATACACAGTTACACCAGGCAAGGCATAGATCGTTTCAATCTTTATTACGCCATATAAGGGTATGATGAGGTTCTCATACCACCTGACATAGTCGTGCACCAACAATGAAGTAGAATATGAAGCTTTAATCACCGGATTGGAATTGACAATCTCAATGGATATAACAAACATTTTCATTTATGGTGACTCTCAACATGTCATCTAGCAAGTCGCCGGACAATACAGAATTCTGACACCAAGACTAGCAGTACACAATGAAGCTCCTGGAGTAGATTCTTGAGGTGACTTTTTACCAGATTCCTCGAGAAGATAATGCTCATGCCGACGCTCTAGCAAAACTCGCTAATAAAATGGTGTGTCCCTTGGAGGATTCCATCGAAGTCACGGTGCAAGGAAGACGAGTCTTGTCTCGAAACAACTTTGAAACTCTGCACAAGCTAGAAAAAGAAGAAACAATAAATACAGTTGCAGACATCAACGAAGATTGGTGTAAGCCATTAATAGAATATTTGCATACTAGAAAGCTGTCAGAAGACAGGTTTGAGGCGCACCACATCATAAGAAGGGCCATGTCTTACGCCCTGGTGGGAAATGTTCTCTACAAAAGATCATTCGACCAAATGTGGCTACGGTGTTTGAGCAGAGCCAAGGTACAAAATATTGTCAAAGAAGTACATGTCAGATTGTGTGGCGCTCACCAGTTAGGGCCGAAAATGAAAATAAAGATCAAAAGACTCAGATATTATTGGCCAGCAATGATGTCCGATTGCATAGATACAACCAAAAGATGTCACCAATGCCAAGTGCACGGGGTGGTCTTACATCAGCCTCTGAATGTGCTACACTCAACTGTTGCCTCGTGGCCATTCGAGAGTTGGGGCACAGACATAATAGGTCTGATAGACCCTCTATCTTCCAAAGGACACAAGATTATACTTACCGCTACATATTACTTCTTCAAATGGGCAGAGGTAGTACTGTTACGTGAGATTTCGACACAGCACATCCTTCAATTTTTCAAAAGCCAAATTGTCTACCATTTCGGGGTACCGTGAAGAATAATCTCTGATAATGGGACAACTTTCAAAAGTACAAAGATCAACAATTTTGTCAGAAGACATGGGATAGATTGGAGATACTCTACAATTTTCTATCTCAGAGCAAATGATCTGGCTGAAGCTTTCAACAAGACACTAGTACAAATTTTGAAGAAAACACTTGATGTAAACAAGAGGGATTGGCATAACAAAATGTTAGAAGCCTTGTGGGCCTACCGGACGACTTTCAGGACTCCCACTCAGTGTACACCTTATATGCTCGGGTACAAGACCGAGGCTGTGCTACCACTAGAAATCCAGACACCATTTCTCAGAGTCGCCGTTGCCAACCAACTCACAACTGAAGAAAGTGCAAAACTCAGACTTGAAGAATTGGAGAGTCTCGAGGGAAAACGACTAGAAGCACAGCAACATTTGGAGCTCTACCAGGCAAAGATGGTACAAGCCCATGACAAATTGGTCCGCCCAAGGACATTCAAAATTAGTGACCTCGTACTTGTGCTCAAAAGGCGTATTCTTGCTCGTCGTAAAATAGGTAGGAAGTTCAAGCCAACTTGGGAGGGACCATTTATCGTTAAGAAGGTCTATGCAAGAGGAGTCTACCAGCTAGTGGACTTTCGGGGTGAAATGTTAGCAATAAATTGACGATACCTGAAAACCTATTACGCAACAAGATGCTGCTCAATGTCGCTTGCCTCCGCTTGCCTCTGCTTGCTTTGAAGACTTTAAAACTTTGATTTTTTTAAGGTTATCTATGTGGCCAAATGTCTATGACCAGGTCCAAACTTTGTAATTAACCTCAATATAATGAAATTTTGAGAAGATTTTTGAACTTCACACATTCTCTTTTCTACTTTTGAATTTAAATACCCTATTAAATCAAACAAAACTCACACATAAAAGGAATAATCCTCTTCACCAAAATAAACTAAAATTTACTTTAATAAATACTTTGTTTTGTTCTTCTTTATGTCAAGCTTCAGCCCACTGACATTTTTTTCTGTCGTCTAAAGAAAAATGTCAGGACAGAGGCTAATCTTTGCCTTCTAGGACGGCTGGAACCTCGCACTGAATAGAGAGATGGCGCCACAAGGAGGTGTCATAGATTTCAACATAGATTTCAACCAAGTTGATATGGACTACGAGGGTCCTCTAATGGACGTAGTCAGCAATAAAGAAAAGGATGGACTGCCTTCATTGTTGAGGGTGACCACTCAAGACAATGTGTCGCACAAAGGTAAAAACGTGATAGCGGAACAAGATCTGATGGAGGGGCCCAGTCGTCTGCCCTCCATGGTAGCTACTCTAGCAAGGGACCTGATAGCCTCCCGTAATGAACGATTACTGAATACTTTCCTCCGCAGGACGCAGCGTAGAAATGCCAGCCAAAAGAAACAGAGAGCCTTTCTGAGCAGAAACTCAAATGCCAGAGAGACGTGAGCAGTTTTCTTACCCCCATTCCTGAGGGACATATTTACGATCCAAATCTGAGAGAAACTTCTGCCAGCCTGCCCACTACAGATGAAGAGTCAGGATTTGTGACAGAATCAGATGTGCTCCTAGTTCCAGATATCTTATGTAGGGGTTACCCAACATGCAACGTTGAGGTACCGGTCGGGACATTAGTCACAGGCACATTTGTAGAATGCCCGGACTACAATGTTCTACATCTACAGTGTTTCAGTACATTAGAAGAATACACTTCAAGCACCAACGAGTCTCAGACTCCAGACTTCGCGACAAATGAACCATATGTCCCATTGGGGATGGATCATCGCGCACCATGGAGCCGAGGATCATACATCCTACTAGAGGTTGAATCTCATATTCCAGATTGACCAACACCAGTTTAGGTTTCAGCAGAGGCCCAAAGGAAGGAACGCCTATGGTAGCTGCAAACTCCTGTTATGGTATAATACTACAAGATAAGCAGGGTAAATAAAAGAGAATTCGAGTTCTATGAAGAAGTTCAGGGAAAGTTCGTCAACATATTGGAAGGCCTGGAGCTATATACCAGGATTTTCTCTGAAAATGATGAAAGAAGCATTCTGGATTGCATCTTTGATTTAAGAGATAGAGGTCGATCGAACCTTCTCATGGAGAGGACATATTCCGAGCCAAAGAAATGGATGAGGGGAAAGGGAAGAATCACCATCCAATGCAGCTATTGCTACAATTTTACGAACAACAGACAGGGGAATCAGCCTGGGATCCTCAGATACGACCAAGTAGATTCATTACCACCAATGATAAAATGGATGATCAGGAGAATGGTCAAGTGGAATATTCTACCCGCTACTTGCATTCCCAACAGTTGCATCATTAACATTTATGAAGAAGGTAACTGCATTCGCCCACACATCGACCATCATGATTTTGTGAGTCCTTTCTACATGGTCTCGTTCATGAGTAAAAGAAATATTCTATTTGGAAAAGAAATCGATATAGTCGGTAGAGGAGCTATGGAGATTTCTCTTCCAGTTGGTTCAGTACTTGTTCTCAAGAGAAACGGTGCAGACATTGCCAAGCACTGCATTCCAGGAGTGCGACACCATAGGGTGTCTGTAACCTTCCACAGAATGGACGACAGTAAAATACCGTATGTATTCCAGCAGGACCCAGAATTTGAGGAGTTATTTCCATACGAGCTATGAGAAGGTTGTACCTCTAAGTACATGCAAAGGAAACTCTTATCCTGGAGAATGACTTAGAAGGTCTGCTTGATCAGGAGCTCAATATACCAGGCATAAAGGGTTCACTTACTTTCTTTTAACAGCATGACATGTATCTGATGTATGCAGTTTACAGTGTATTCATATCATAAGATGATTCTCAATGTATTTCAGCATGGATTACATAATGTACCTTTTGAGGCATTAGCCTATGTCTGCTTTATGGCATCCCTTTTTGGGGCAAATTAATGGAAATTTCTTTCAAATTGTGCCTTTTTGTCAGTTGCCTTTTTGTGTGATGGATGAAAGCCGTGAACCATGCGATGGTTCAGAATTTCAATGAATAAAGAACGAAACAACAAATCTTCAACAACAAAATAAAACACAAATGAAAAATAATCATAAATGAGTGAATAACAAAATAAATTTCTTTTAAAAATCAAACAATTAAAATTAAAACTTTAAGAACACATTTTTGAAAAATTAAATGTAATGAAAACAATAAGAAAAAGAAATGAACCAGCTGAGTGGATGCTTATGTTTTCGGAATTTCATTCTCTTTGTGCGCGCAACACAACCATCGTTATCTACCTCAACTCTCTTCACATCCTCGCCGAATTTTGCATTCTGCACAAAAATCCACAAAGCTCTACAAATCTTTTTCAACAAAATGAACTGTCGACACTATTTTTGGTGTGGGGTTTGCCCATAAGAAGCTGTCGGTCATCAGAATTGAAATCCCATTGCCCGCTTCGGAAGGACGTTTAAAAAAAACTTTAGTTTTGAAAAAGATGAAGTCAAACTGACCCCCATAATTTTCATAGTTTAAATGAAAGAGCGCTTTACCTCAAATCTTGTATCTATCCTGAAGGATGAACACAAGAGTTGAGGATGAGGCTTGATGAGNCCTCGGAGTCCTAAGACGAGTTTAGGGCTTATATTATACAATATAGTTGTACAAAGGCCTAAAAATATGTTTAAGGATTTATGTTGTACTAGGCAAACAACCTCGAATTCTTATGGCTTTATTGTTTTAAAGCTAAGGAAGTGGTGTATGAGTATAGATCCTCTTGCTGTTGAAGATGGTCGGGCTGCCTACCATGTAAGCTTCAAGATCCTCATTGTAGCAGAGTTCAAGTTTTCTAGATCATTTAGTTATAATGTCAAATCAGTTGACCCTGTGGTTAAAGTTCTTTACATTTTATTATGGGCATATTAAAATTGATTAAAGTGACACTGGTCAAGACCCTATGGTTAAAGTTCTTTAAATTTTATGTTGTACTAGGTCAAGATCGTCCCGACACCACTATTTTCTATTGAAATCACTTAGTCCAAATGAATTTACTAAACTCAACTTAATGAGTTCCATAATTTCATTTAGACCATGGGAAACTTCATTAGCAACCGTAGGTTACCTCCTCTGAAGGTTCCCGATCTTCCAATAGAGACGTTTTAATTTAGTTGAAGTTGTATTTTTTGTGTTGTTTGTGATTAAGTTTTGAGTTGTCTTATATTTTGAAATGTTGTGAGGTATTTTTGTTTGAAATTTTGTTTTTAGTTTTGGTTTTGGTTTTGTTTTTAACATGCAAGTATTTTTATACAGTATATATGGTACAATCATAAAAAGCAGTAGAAAAATACAAGAAAGACTGTAAAACGCAATAGAGTGTAAAAGTGTACCTGACGAGTCTTCTCGTTCCACCACCTCAAACTCAAAATGCATATCAGAGCATTTATGTATATAGAGCTGGAAAAGTAAAGTTTTGGAAACCTTCCTAACTCTATGTTGTGTATTGGGGGTCCTTAAATTTTAAGGATAATATTATTAAGTAAAACATAT
>JXCR01096707.1:16700-28219 GCA_002079205.1 Phalaenopsis hybrid cultivar | reverse complement strand
GTCAAGCAGAGGAGCTCTTAGCTCAATTTGGGCTGAGGTGGCCTCTTGGCATGAATTTGGGTCTTGACCATGTAGGGGGCTCACTGTTTTGGTTTTAGCTTGGGTTAAAGTGGCTAACCAAGGGTAGGATCAGGGTTAAAGCTTATAGATCAGTAAAAATGGCACCATAGGGTATGGACATGTGGTGTGGCAAGTACATTGATTTAACCTCCTTATTATCCCTTTAAGAATTATGGACATGTGGTATGGCAAGTACCTTGATTTAACCCTCTCCTTATCCCTTTAAGAATTTTATTAAAAAAAATTTACCCATGAGATAAATATCAAGCTTAACCATGGGTTGGTGGCTGGCTTTAAAATCAACAGAAAATTTACCCATGAGATAAATATCAAGCTTAACCATGGGTTGGTGGCTGGCTTTAAACTCAACCCTAGAGTCTAAAAAAAGTTATGGTAAGGCTCATTTGACCATACCAAGCTCAATTGGTTTGGATTTGGTCATAAGTCCACATGACCGAATCTTGTGTTTGAACAAGGTTAGGCATGTCAATTGGCCCAATTGAATATGACATTTGGTGTAAGAGACCATGAGGAACAACTTTCATGAAGGCTGAAAGTCATTTTGAAGTCAATTGGTTAATCAATTTTGTAAATTTTTTATTTTTGACCCATTTTAAGCATGTTGGGCTAAGTTTGGGTCAAACTTGGGATAGCCATTGGTAAGTCCAAATTGATTATTGTTTTTGGTGTAAAACATCATAATGAACAATTTTCATACAAATTAATTGTTGTTGTTGGTGTAAAACATCATAATGAACAATTTTCATGAAGGATGAAAATTAATTTGATGGTCAATTTGGATGGATTTTGATGAGTTTTGGTTTTAGACCCAAATTAGGCATATAGATCAATTTGGATGGATTTTGATGGGTTTTGGTTTTAGACCCAAATTAGGCATATGGATCTAATTTTGGTCAAACTTGAGCTAGTAAAACATCATAATGAAAAACTTTCATGAAGGATGAAAATTGTTTTGAAGTTGATTTGGTGGTTAATTCGGATGATTTTGATGGGTTTTGGTTTTAGACCCAAATTAAGGATATAGATCTAATTTGGGTCAAACTTGAGCTAACTTTGGATTAAACTCAAATTAATTGTTGTGTTTTGTCACAAATGACCTTATGAAGGATTTTAAACAAAAATCAGATGCCAATTTGAGGTCTAAGACATTCAATTGTTGAGATTTGGGGTGTTAGCCAATATTGGGGCTAATTTTGGGAATTTTGGATTTAGAACAAAATCAAATGGATTTGAGGTTTCATCAAGGCCAATTGATGGTTGATTTTGATGTATAAGAATGTTGTAAATATTTTTCAATATTAATTGAGGCCAGTTGACTAAGCTATGGGTTCAATTGAGTGAGATTAAGTCTTATAGTCAATATTGGGGTTTTGACCCAAGTAAAACTTGGGCTCAAATCATGGGCCAATTGAGCCTAGATTTGGTTGAGTTTGGTCATATAAAAAGTTAATTTGAGTTTACGATGGGAATTGGGGTCAATTAAGATCAATTGTTAGACACTTGGGATGGATTTGAGGAATTTTGAGTCTTTAAAGGACAATTTGGGGAATTTGGTTAAAGATGGTCAAATTGGCCAAATTGGTCCATGGTGTACTTGGAAAAAAAGAATTTAGGAATCGTTTGGATTTATTGGGTTTTTTGGGAATATTTGGAATTTTTGGATTTTTGGGCCATGGAGGGGTATTTTGGTAATTTGACCATTTTTGGAAATTTTTGTCAGTTTTGGAAAATTTGGATGTGTTCAAAGTGTTTGAAATGAGTTTTGATCAGTTTTGGGTATTTTGGCAAAATTTGGGAATTTTGGCCAAATTTGGGTCCCAAGAGCAGTTAGGTAATTTGGAGGTGCCTAGGGGCAAAAGGCCAAGTTGGGTATTTCAAGTGCAATTGGGTAGAGAACCATTTTGAATGAGTCATGGACCAATGAAATCTTCATTTTGGGTCCCCATATATTGGTCTTTTCCATGGTATTGTGAGGATATTGTGTACCTTAACTTCAAACCAACACCTAAGGTCAATCTTAAGGCCAAGTAGTCTTATAGGAACTCTTCTTGAGTTTTCTCATAATGATCTTACCTACTAATTGTAAAAGGTTAGGATCAATATGTGGAACTTCAAGTTGAACAAAGAAAAGAGTTTTGAATTTCTAGTGGTGAGGGTACCTTTTCTAGTTTTCTAAGACTAGTCAATAGGAAAGTCCTATGGCTAGACCTAGGCTACTAAAGAAGTTTCTAGACCTCAACCAAAAGTGAGGTCAACAAATGGACCCCCAATAGGTGTAGTGTACTGAGCGAGCACACCGCACATATTGGTGTAGACCGACAAGATCAACAAGACCAATATAAATTTCTAAGTCAACAGACTTAGAAAGAAGTGTGAATTTGTGTATACTATTTGTTTCAGTTGGGGATTTTTTTAATAGGGATCAACATGTACGGGTTGACCTCAAAATGGGAATTCAAGATACAAATATCGACATCAAAGGAGAGTCAGGCATTTGGAACTGACTTTCAATAGAAGAAATCAGAAGTGTTGGACTGACCTTAAAGTAAGAATTGAAATTATTAGATCAATTCTTGAAGAATGTGAATTAGAAATATCAGACTAATTCAAAGTGAAAATTCTCCGATCAATTTGGGAAAAGCATAAATCAGAAGTATCGAACTGATTTAATGTAAAAATTGAAATTATTTTATCAATTTGAAAAGTTATGAATCTTAGATGTGAAGATTGAAATTATAAGATCAATTTTGAAAAGTTATGAATCAGAAGTATAGAACTGATTCGATGTGAAAATTGAAATTATCGGATCAATTATGAATCAGAAATATTGAACTTATTCAAAGTATTTGAAATTATTGGATCAATTATGAATCAGAAGTATTGAACTGATTCAAAGTGAAAATTGAAATTATCGGATCACTTATGAATCAGAAGTATTGAACTGATTCAATGAGAAAATTGAAATTATTGGATCAATTATGAATCAGAAGCATTGAAGTGATTCAAAGTGAAAATTGAAATTATTGGATCAATTTTGAAAAGTTATGAATCAGAAGTATCGAACTGATTCGATGTAAAAATTGAAATTATTGGATCAATTTTGAAAAGTTATGAATCAGAAGTATCGAACTGATTCAAAGTAAAAATTTAAATTATTGGATCAATTTTGAAATGTTATGAATCAGAAGTATCAAACTGATTCAAAGTAAAAATTGAAATTGTTGGATCAATTTTGAAAGTAGTAAATCAGAGTTATCGGACTGATTTAAAATATCTCGTATTTCAGAAAGCGAATGTGTAAAAATTTATGTTATTTTGAAAATGATTTGCAAGTATCATATAGAGTTTGTGATTCCATAGGGATATCACGGAAAACAAAATTGTGTAAAATGTGTAATTTTGTGGGGATGTGGACCGAATGAGATCATATCGCACAAGCAAGGAATCTCAAAATTGAGAAAACTTATTCGGCAAATTTAATTTGTCTGTTGTAAAATTCTATCATTGATTCATACAGTCATTTTTACAATATATCATGTACATATCCCAAATATGAAAAGTACATTATGATATTCGCATAACTAGTACATCCATGAGTACATAATATAAAGTACAAATCAAACTATCTTCATATCGCTGGCTGCATATTTAAACATCTGTATGTCTGTCAGTAGGAGATCTTGCAAACTGTCTTATGAGTTTCAAAACAAGCTGACCTTCTAGGCTGTTATATATATTTTTTTAAAGCCTAGTGGTGCAACTNTCAGGTGCTAGATATGTAAATGCATGGGAATTGGGTGGATGTATGTAAATGTTCCTTCTTTTAAACATAATATTCCATAATAGTTTGGTTTCCTATACATGCGAACCTATTTTCATTGTTAATGACTGAATGTTTTGTTGTGCCTATCATAGAAAATAGAAATCTAATTAACCTATACATATTGTTTTTAAAGGAAGAGGGTCTATTAAAATTGATTTAAAGCTACTGGTAAACACGATCACAATTAAATTAGCAATTTGTATGTTAGATATATGTCGTTTGTAAAATTGCTGTTATTGGTACCAAGTTAAATGAGAAATGTTGAATTTTGATGTTAGGCTGTAAATATATGCCAAAATTCATGAATTGAATACATTAAATGAATACAGTCTATTTTAAATGGAGTATTACTAAAAGTAGATGAGGAGTAATAAAGCCGACAATAAATAGTTGGGACAAGTCTAATGTTAATCATGATTGTGATTTATGTTGTGTGGATGTAGTCTGCAAAGCATGATGGGCCTTTTTTTTTCTGTTCTTTTATCAATTGTCAATAAATGAATTCTCTATTATATTTTTTTCTATTTTGTTATTCATAAATCTATACCTTCACCCTCTTAATCCCCTCCAAATTGATCTTTTTCCTATAGTTAGTTTTTCTAGTCATGCTATCATCTAGATGAACTTGGTCGATCTAGTACCAACATCATTGGTAGCCTTTTACAGCCCATTTGGCCCGCCGTTTACTCCACAACATTCAAAATGAGAAAAAAATATCATAGAAAGAGAGAATATATATGCAAGGGAAAGATAAGTGAGAGAGTGTGATAGAGAGAAGCAACATGTAATGTCCAATCATTGTTCGTGCCGTTGATTTGACAACTAGTCGTGAGTTCTTAGTAATATTCATATAAACTTTTTAAATGATATATTCCATATATGAAAATCCTCTTACAACATGCTAATATAGGAAAAATCTTACTACTTTTGGTAGTAGACATGGTTTTGTAGATCTTTTTCTTGATTATTTTTTTAGATATATAGCCTCCACTATGGAATTCTCACAATTTTAGTTTTATATTGGGCTACTGGGAGTTTTAATACATATTATTTGACAATAAAAGTTATGGAGCCATATTTGGGTATCAAAGATGCCCAATATTGAGATAAAAACGTGTTTTTGATGGGCTGTATCATTTCTTGAAGCTTATAAGATGTGCTTCTACAGAGGCCATAGTGGAGAACAGCACAGTTTATGCCATTAATGTTCAAGAGAGAGGGGCAGAGCTGTGTGAATATATTTTCAATGCTATGCATGGCAGGGGAAGATAACAAAATGAAGGAGTGATTGTATGATGTGAGTGTGGTAGAGAAAGTGTGCGGGCTTTTGCGTTCCTTCACTATGTGTGTGTGAGAGAGAGAGGGAGGGAGCAAGGGAAATTGGGTCTACACTAGGGAGAGGAGCATTTCTTTAGGCATCGTACCATGAAAAGGAGAGTAATATGCAAGAAGACAAACTTAAAAAATGATGATATATTAAATTAAAAGAAGAGATTTTTATCAATAAAATATTAATCTAAAATTCGAGAGACAGTAGTTATATGTGAGTTAAAGGGAGTGAGCATTAAAGGAAGGTCATTGGAAATGAAAATATATTCAAAAAAAGAATTATTCTACTTCTTTAATTACAGGGTTATTTTAGCTTCTTCATGACTAGTTTTATTTCTACTTCCTCTTTTATGCCAAACACCACTTTCTTCACCAAGATCTTCATATTTTAATTGCCTTCAAAACTGGAGTTCATGGATTAAAACTGTAACCACTGAGGGGAAATACTGTATTTCAACATTGCAGGTCTTGAAATGGTGGCTACTGATGCATTAGGTGCATGTTTAATGTTAAATCTTATCGATATGTATTCATAGTGCATTATCTCATTTTCAATCTTTGAATTCCTTGGATAAACATCAATTTTACATCTGTGGAGATAATGAAATTTTTGTTAAATCAAATTAAATTTTAAAATAAATTCCAGTTCATTTTATATTGTCTTCTTGCATGTTTTATTGCAGTTTTTCAGCACGGAACCCCTAGCTTGTGATCTTTCAGGTCTTCCTGTTTTTCCAAACAAGGAAGAGGATGAGACAAAATTGCATCGTGAACGAAAAAAGTATGCTATTTGCCTGTAGAAATTTTTATTAATTTAATTTGATTAATTATTCCAAGTTTTTGCTGTCCTGTGCTAATATATACGTTAGGTGGCAGACCTCTTGCATCCAGCTGACATTTGATTAGAGTTTGAATTTATACACCCTAAAAAAGCTTACTTCTCTTTTTTTATGGCTGACTTTTAGAAAAAACCCTTTTTATTATAACTCATTGTTTGAATATATAAATGATTGTATGTATGCAAATATAGAGGACAAATTAGGATGACGATAAGGAGATAATATTTCTATTTATGGAATATGTTGCAATAATAGTTTAACTTATTAATTTTGCACTTTTTATGATGACATTTTTCAATCCAACGCTGTTTTATGCTAATGCGCTCTCTCTCAAATTGGGGCATAAATATTTATATGCTCCAACTTGTTACAAACATTTCACCTTATCATTCTTCATTGACAACACGAGTGATATTTTTTTCTTGATAGGACTCTATCTCTGACTAAGTGAAGATCCACTTCAATATGTTTGATTCTTTCATGGAAAATATGATTGTTGCAATATAGATAACTGTTATCATAGTTAATAATCATAAATTGTAATATAAGGATGCTATATGCTTTTATGACATTTTTAATTGACAGCATATTGCTAAAAGAATAAGCCATTTTCTTTTATACAATTTCAACGCTAGATCTAGCTACAATCCTTTCTACTTGCTACTTCTCTAGGCCATGAGATTTTCGTCTTCAAAGCCCACTAACTTGAAGTGATTTTTTAATCCTTTGTGAACCTAAAATAGTTAGAATTGGAATATGCCAATCTCAAAATGATTATCTTTTTAATGTACGTTCTTTTCCAAGAGATATTTTATTTTATCTTAAAATTTTTATGATTACATCCCTATGATTTTTCTTTTGTTTTGCCTATGCTGACTAATCACACCAACACAAGATACATCGTCAACTAGGCATTGGTGGCGAGAAGCATTTCAAAATGTTCATCATTCTCAGATGATTGCAGATTATCCATGAGAGAGTTNCTTGTCGATCTATTTTATAATTATAACAACAGCCGCATTGTATCGTGATGCGACCCTTGCCTCTCATCCATTCTTTAGGCTCTCAATATGTCCTTCCAGATAGCAACCCTGCTTTGCCTCTGATTTGGAGGTCAAACACACAATCAAGTACCTCTTATTGCTCCGTAAGAGAAAAGACCTCTGTATACAATTCTAATCACTCCAGAATATTAACATATTCTCCATCGACTATTTCAAAATGTTCAAAAACATTGTATTTAACGTTATGGATCTCTGCAAGCTCAACTTTGCTTGGACATGCTGGATAATGTGCTTCATCATTAATCCGATTATCAATAATCGGCTGCCATGTTAGTGGTGGTATTGCTCCCACCGGATTATAAGCCTCAATTTGAGTTGGTGCATAAAAAAGATCCCATGGATAATGCTGAACTGTATCTGTATCATCAATAGGCAAATCATCATATCTTATCAGCTCATTAGCTGATGAGTAATCATCATAATTACAATATTGTTCTAGATGTAGGACATCGCAACGTGGGCATTCTTCAAATGCTCCTGCAGAATGTCCTTGTTCAAGTGTTGCGGAATGACAAGTGGAACAAATCGAACAGGAATTGGAGTGAACCTATGCTGGTGATGGTTCCGGACGCTGTACCGATTGTACTTCATCTTCTGTCAGTGGCAGACTGTCAGAAGATTCTCTCATGCTGAAATTATACATGTATTCTTCTGGAATCACAAATAATTTTTCTTTCTCTTTCTTCGCTTTGGCCAGAGCTCTTTGTTTTTTCCAGTCAGCATTTCTTCGCTGAGTCCTCCGTAACGAGGTGAAAAGTTTTTTCTGCTCATCGGCAACTATCAAAAGTATTTTCTTCACAGACGGCGGCTTGGCCCTTCCATTGGATCTTGTTCTTCGACGATTTCTTTCCCTTTTGAGGAAGGGAAAATCCTGGTGCTGAATTTGAGTAATGAGGGTAGTCCCTCTTTTTCTCGTTCTTCAAAGGCATCCATTAGTGAATTTTCATACTCTATGTTAACATCGTCAAATTTCATATCAAAGTCAATTATTCCGCCTTGCGGTACCTCATCTTTGTTTAAAGCAAGGTTCAAACCATCTTGAAAGCAAAGATCAGCCGTGATCCTGACATCTCCTCCTTTAATTAACAGGGAGACATCAGTGAGTTTGAATTGTTTATGAACCTGAAAAAACATAGTTCAATTAATGTATATTTTATCTTGTGAATATATATATAGAAAAGAATGGATGTAATATATGATACTAAGAATTTTCATTAATTTTTAATATTGATAAAAAAAAATTATCTAGTCATAGACTTTTTTAGGTCATATAAATAACCCCAGAACTATCTGAAGTTCACAAAAATTTTCATATATATGTTGCAAATTAACAACGGCAATCATCGTCATGTCGCGTAGTAGGCCTTTAGGTATCGTCCATTTATTGGAAGCATAGGCCTCTCTCCTTGAGAATTGATGAGTTGGTAAGCTCCTCCGGCGTAGACCTTCTCAATGACAAATGGTCCCTCCCAAGTTGGCTCAAACTTTCCACCTATCTTGCAACGTGCAAGAATAGGTCTTTTGAGAACAAGGACCAGGTCACCAATTTTAAATGTCCTTGGGCGGACCAATTTGTCATGAGCTCGTATCATCTTTGCTTGATATAGCTCCAGATGTTGTTGTGCTTGTAGACGTTTTCCTTCAAGACTTTCAAGTTCTTCAAGTCTGAGCTTTGCATTTTCTTCAGTTGTAAGTTGGTTTGCAATGGCGACTCTAAGAGACGGCGTCTGTATTTCTAATGGTAGTACGGCCTCTGACTCGTATACGAGCATATAAGGTCTACATTTAGTGGGAGTTCTGAACGTCGTTCGGTAGGCCCATAGAGCTTCTAGCAGTTTATTGTGCCAGTCTCGTTTATTTTCATTGAGTATTTTTTTCAAAATTTGTACAAGTGTCTTGTTGAAGGCTTCAACTAATCCATTTGCTTTCGGATAATAAATTGTGGAGTATCTCCAGTCTATCCCGTGTTTTCTGACGAAGTTATTAATTTTTGTGCTCTTGAAAGCTGTCCTGTTATCAGAGATAATTCTTCGCGGTACACTAAAATGGTAAACNCCTACAAAGAGTCAAGAAATCATTTTGATGCTTTTCTCGTTTAACAATAATGCTCCATATTTCATTTTTTTTTATGTAATTTATTTATTTAGCTCAATTATTTAAATATTTATCACTAAAGATTGCAAATGATGATAAGGGCTGATGTCAATGTTGACTTTGGATGATTAAACATGTTTTTGGGGGATTTTGCTGCTAGTGGAAACAATTACATCTGTTGGCTAACAATAACCTTATTATTTGAGCTCTTGTATCCTCTTTCAAGATGATTGAATCATTTCACTCGATGAAGTTTATTTAAATTTATCATTTTGAAACATGTTCTCATCTTCCATTAAAGATTTTTCAACTAGACACTTGAGGTTTCTTTTCATGTGATTGTAAGTTGTAACGATGCTAATAAAAGTTTCTATTTTATGGCTAGTCTTGTATTTTATTTTAGTGTACTAAATGAGACGTGGGTGCACTATTGACCTTAGACATGTAATATATTTGAAAATGTGAATCAGCATGAACTTTTTTTTTTTTCTCGAAGCACATTAATATATGAAACCCTTTTTAGACACATATCTTCTGGGCGGAAGAAACAACATTTTGAAGAAATTCAGGAGCAAAAACGGCAGGATCAAGCTTTGGACGTTCTAAGTGTTTATTCTGCATCCCCTAAAAAGGTAAAGATATCTCATAGTGATTAGGAATATAAGCTCATAGCAGTTTCAAAAATATTGAGGGCTTGTTTGGATTTATTTTTTGTTTTTATTTTGTTTTATTTATGTTTTTATTTAAAACAAAATATTTTTGATATGATAAAACATGCTTAGTTGTTTTTAAAAACAATCAAAATAATTTTTAAATGTTTTGAGTGTTTTAAAAACAGGCTTATTTGTTTTTAATAAGTAAAAAAATACAAAAAATGCACCAAGTAAACTTTTGTTTAAAATAAAAGCAACAGCAAAAACAAAAACAAAAGTGATCCCAAACAAATCCTGAACTTATTATTTTCTTTGCTTTTCTTTTTTAATTTGCTTCATGTTTCTTGCTAAATTACTTTAAATATTAAGTTTACTGCCAACTTATTTCTGCTTTATAGAATTTGCAACTCCTAGTAATCTAACCTCAGTCGTTTTAGATATTTTCTTATTTTTCTATTCTTACCTCAATTCTACATAAAAGAGCTCACTATGACCTCAAATTTATCCTCTTGTGTAGTCATCTTGTAATTTATCAATTCCATGAATTATGAATGATACAAAAATATAACATTCTAAATGAACATACATATTAACTTCTTATATGTCTACCCGTTTAAATGGATGAGATTTAGGAGTGACTTAGCGTAATCACATTCATGTAAATATTTATACGCACTTTCCTTGCCCAAGCTTCAATGGTTCCTATGATATAATTTACTTTGGGCGCATTTACATACGTAACACCCAACTCTTATGGATTTACCTATCTCACACCAAAACTTCAATATTTACAAGCACCATAGGAAAAATAGCACTTGTTATCACCTTTTAATAGTCAAATCCATCTTTTCATCCATAGTTAAAGTGCCATACATGTAAAAATGAAACTTTTGGTGTGAGATACATAAATCATAAGAATTGTGTGCTGCGTATGTAATTTTCCCTTAATTTTTTCCTTCATTTCTATCTCATGTCAACTAGCAGTTATATTCATTTCAATCGAATTTAGGATCAGACATCACATTTAAAATTTCCAGCTTTTTAAGCATTAAATGGTCTCTATATCTAAAAACCAATAAGATTTTTGGGAAATTTACATAATTGAAACCTAAAATTTAATATTTACATGCACGGCATTTTAGTGCTTTAAACTAATGCATGAAAATGTGGATTTCACTTTAAAAAGCGATGAAAGTGTTATTTTCGATTTGATATTAATGATTTGAGTGTAATGTGTGTAAATTTGAATGTATAGGTGTGATATATATAAATACATAAGAATTGTATGCTATTTGTGTAAATGCCCCTAGGATGTTCTCTCTCATCTGCTCTTTCACGACTTCAGATCGAGAAAGCTGAACTGCTGGAGCATCACCAAAAAGATGGAAGAAGTACTGAGGGCACTTTCTCGGCTATGAAGCCTGAAGATGATCATTCCAGCCCACTTATTACCTTCTCTCCTTCACCCTTGAAGCAGCAACAGCTATCACGACACGATGAAATCCTTATTTCAGACACAAAGCTAAATTCAAACTGTGCCGAACAGCCAAAAAATGCCAGTCATCCCCATGGCTTCGAGAGGTCCAGTTCTTCATCCGGGGTCTACAGATATTCTGGGCTTGATAACGGCAATGTT
>JXCR01096701.1:13881-26552 GCA_002079205.1 Phalaenopsis hybrid cultivar | reverse complement strand
CGTGAGGATGCAGAAGCTCTTGTTTCAACAACATGGATATCCATGAAGTCTTCTTCAAGAGAATCACTGTAATCAAAATCTTCATCTTCTTCACTTATGGAGACTGCATGTTCTCGAGCTAACTCTTAGATCTCATCTCAAAGTTTTTCGACTTTCTCTTCTATTCNTATATATATATATATATATATATATAATTTTAATTTTGTGAAAATAATATACTTTATTTATGAAAAATGATGAAACCAGATAGAGCTCATATAACTAATAGTTTAAATAGCTGAGCACGATATCATAAATGATATATCATCTGGAAGAATGATCGTATACGATATCATAAATGATATATAATTGCAAAATTAGTTTTTTTTTATATAATTGCAAAATTAGTTTTTTTTTATTATTCAAATATTTTTTATTACAAATTTATGTTCGGACCCAGTTGCAAATAGAACATCGGTGCTTCTAAGAACAAAACTTTATTTCTAAAGTTTGCTCTTTTGAAACATCATGACACGTAGTATTTCTTTAGATATCGTCCATTAATAGGAAGCATAGGTCGTTCTCCTTAACAATTTATCAGTTGGTAGACGCCTCCAGAGTAAACCCTTTCGACCATAAACGGTTCTTCCCAGGTTGGTTCAAATTTACCTCCTATCTTGCGATGTGCAAGAATAGGTCTTCTAAGGACAAGAACCAAATCACCAATTTTAAAAGTCTTGGGGTGGACCAGTTTGTCATGTGCTTGAATCATCCTGGATTGATACAATTCCAAATTTTGTTGCATTACCAGTCGTTTTCATTCCAAATTTTCTAATTCTTCCAGTCGTAATTTAGCATTCTCTTTAGTAGTGATTTTACTGACAATGACAACTCTGAGAGAAGGAAGATGAACTTTTAAAGGTAACATAGCCTCAGACCCATACACAAGAGCATAAGGTGTAGACTGAGTTGGAGTTCTGAACGTAGTTCTATAGGTCCATAAGGTTTCTAATAACTGCTCGTGCCAATCCCTTTTGTTTTTGTCCAAGGTCTTTTTTAGAATTTTGAAAAGAGTCTTATTAAAAGCCTCGGTCAATCCATTAGCTCTCGAATAATAAATTGTAGAACAACGCCAATCTATTCCGTGTCTTCTGACAAAATTATTGATTTTTATGCTTTTGATTGCAGATCCGTTATCTGAGATAATTCTGCGTGGTACACAAAAATGGTAAACAACTTGGTTCTTGAAGAATTGTAAGACATGGTGTGCTTTTTCTTCTCTTAATAGTATTTCTTCTGCCCATTTTGAGAATTAATCAGTAGCAGCTAGAATTAACCGATGTCTCTTTGAAGATGGAGGGTCTATAGGACCCACCACATCTGTGCCCCAACATTCAAATGACCATGACACAACTGTCGGATTCTACATATTGTCACGTCTGGAATCTGTTCTAATAACTTCATTGTATAACGATGATATTGTTCCAATTTAGGCTCCAAAATTCTGTATTGCCCAACAACCTGTTGAAAGATCAATTGTGAATCTCCGTAAATATTAATGTAAGTTATACCCATTGATATTGCTAATTGTAAGCCTATTTTCAACGCTTCGTACTCTGCCTCATTATTCGTACATGGTTCTGTCAAATGATAAGAATACCTTAACATCCCTTTTTCTGGTGTAATGAAGATCAATCCAATCCCTGCTTTACCAAGTATTATTATTTGCAATTCCTTATCATTTTGTGCTGAAGAAGCCCCATCAAAATATAGTTCCCAACGTCTAGTCTTGGAATTTTCCACATCCATTATCTATTCATCTGGCAAATCATCAATTGAGAGGGGAACTAGCCGGTAATGGGTGTGCTGTGAGGAAGTCTGCTAAAATATGTCCTTTCACAGCTCAGAGTGGAATAAAAATTATATTAAATTGCAATAATACCATGGCCCATCTTGCTAACCTACCAGAAAGCATTTGTCAGGACATTAAATATTGCAATGGATTAAATTTTGAGACAGGGTTAACTTTGTGAGAAAGCATGTAATGACGGAGTTTCTGAACTGCAAAGATTAAAACCAAACAATGTTTCTCAATCGAAGGATATTTTACTTCCACTGGAATTAAACGACAGCTTAAGTAATAAAGAGCATTTTATTTACCCTCATTGTTGACTTAGGCTAACAGGGCTCCGAGGGAGTCATCCAAAGCTGCGGTATAAAGTATTAAGGGTCTGCCCGAAATGGGAGCTGCCAAGACAGGAGGTGTCGTTAGGTATCGCTTAATGTTCTCAAAAATACGTTGACATTTATCATCCTAGGTAAACTTTACATCTTTCTTAGTCAACACGGAAAAAGGTTGTCACCTACCTGATAAGTTAGAGATAAAGCGTCTTAAATATGTCAGCCTCCCTTGAAAAGATCGTAATTGTTTTAAATTTTTTTGGGGTGCATTTCCAAGATGGCTTTAATCTTACCCGGGTCAATCTCAATCCCACGGTGGCGAACAACAAACCCTAAAAATTTCCCAGAAGTCACACCGAATGCGCACTTTAGGGGATTCATCTTAAGGTTAAATTGTCGTAGCCGCTCAAAGACGATTCTCAAATCGTACAAATGATCTTCTTTCTGTTTGCTTTTGATGACCAAATCATCCACATAACATTCCACCTGATTATGAATGAGGTCATCAAAGATCATTGTCATTGCTCGTTGATACGTTGCACCAGCATTCTTCAATCCGAAAGGCATTACTGTATAACACTAAACTTAAATTGGCATTCAGAAAGCTGTAAATCGTTTATCTCTGGAGCCATTTTTATTTGATTATACCCAGACAATCCATCCATGAAAGAGAAAATTTTATGAGACGATGCAATATCCACCATCAATTTTGGGATTGGAAGAGGAACCTCATATTTTGGGCATGCTTTATTCAAATCTTTAAATTCCACACAAATCCGAATTTGCCCATTTTTCTTCTTAACTGGTACTATACTAGCCAACCACGTTATGAATTTAGCATCTATTAATTTCTTGACTTCATTTATAACTTGTTGTTCAGTATCAAGATGCATTCTTTTAGAAACTTGCTTAACTGGAATAGCGGTAGGATCTAGACTCAGCTTGTGTACTGCAACTTCTGGCGCCAATCCGGGCATTTCCTCATAACTCCAAGCGAAACAATCTTTGAACTCTGTCATTAGCTTAATCATATTTATAGATTCTTCTTCACCAAGTAGAGAGCTAATAAAAATTGGCCTCAATTCCTTTTCGGTACCCAGGTTAATTTTTTGTAACTCATCTACTGTTGATTTAATGTCTTCTTCAAATTCTAGTGGGGCATCCTCAATTGTAGACTCTTCATAGTTGTTCAGAACTTCCAAACAATCTTCTTCATGTCCATTAGTAACAACTAAGCAAAATTCTGTATCATCAACAGGCCCTACTGTGCCAAATTCAATACCTTGCTTGGAATTAAAGGCTTGATTATCATTATTCCAAAGTTTCTCAAAGTATTGTGATTGATTTTTTGACCATTGCTTAGGTACCAAACCGCGCTGAGCAAAATTTTGAACACAAGGCGAGTACCAATCAACAGGTAATTCCATTAACTCGGAAGAAAGCTCATCTTCTAGTTCTACATTGATCTCAGAGCTAGAGGATGAATAACCGCGATGAAACTTAATTGCTTTCATACCTGCACTATGTACTTCTTTGACCATCTGACCCTCAATTTTATGAGTAGAAATCGGGGTGAGGGCCATAGTTTGTACATAGCGATTAATCTGATCATACATTGAACCATAATCACGTTTCTCTTCGTCTTCTAAATCAATTTCGAAAAGAGGTTTCTTCTAGTTAATCTTCATTGCTCATTTCCTTATTTTTTCATCTTCAGAACTGTCTTCCAAACCAATGTTGATGATTGAACTCTTTTGTTCAATAATTTTATCGTTCCTTGCGCGACCTCGTCCTAGGCCTCGACCTTGGATACGAGTTCTAAAGGAACTCTCACCCTCTTGTTGTAAAGGGATAATAAAAGATCATTGAATCGGTATTGGATGAACTTATCTTTGTATATCTTTTAGACCCTTTATGTTTCTTGTAATATTGTCTTGAGGTGTAACATTCCTTTTCAGAGGAGTATAGTAAGTGGCATCTTCATGAACACCCACTTCATGAATTGAAAACGGTTGCAGATCTCCCTTTGTACAATATTCTTGTCCTTCCAAACAATATTTTATGCATTGGTGTAGTGATGAAGGAACTAAACTGTTCTCATGAATCTAGGGTCGGCCTAAGAGAGCATTGAACGAAGTCTCAGAATCAATGATATGAAATTTCATAGTTGTTATTAATTCTCCAATTTTCATCAGTAATGTAATTGATCCAAGAGCTCTTTCTCCTTTCTTGTTAAAGCCTCTTAACATTATCTTATCAACAGTTAATTGTCTTGTGTCTATGTCCAAATAGGCCAAAGTCTGTAAACTCATTATATTAATGGATGCCTCTGGATCTGCTAATACCCTGGAGAGCATGAAGTTGCTGATGTTGACAGAAATATACAACGGACGATTATGATCAGCGGTCCCAAGTAATAAATCATCATTTGTGAATGTTATTTTTGCTTGTTCTCTTAATGAACAAACCTCATCCAAGGAAGTACTAGCAAGTAGAGCTAAACAAATTTCTGGATCTGGCAAAGCTTTTATTAAAGCCTCCCTCATTTCCTTTGATAGGATTAGAGCATCGTATATACTCAACTTAGCAGGTAATTTCCTAAGATGGGCTAGTACATTATAGTCCACCTTAATGCTTGTTTCCTCATCTCCCTTTTGGACAGGTATTTCATTGATTGGTGAGACTGGAATATCCTAAATAACTGTTTGTTTCATTGCATCCTTTGGACCCATTCTCGGAGGCAATACTTCTTTGCTTCTCAAATTTATTTTTGTCACTTCTTCTAAATCATGACTTGACTTTGGAACTGCCTCTTCATGAGCTAGAGTAATTGATTCTTCTAGGATTCCTTCTGAATCCAAAAACTCTAACTCTATCACAATCGGTGATCCATGAAATTAAATGACAGTCGCATCGTATTCTGAATCATAATTATTATCATCAATATTTTCTCCTGGCTCACTGTCACATGTGTCAAAACTTTGTACAATTTGAGAATCATTAGAAAGATTGAGATTAGTATCGGGATTAGGTGAGTCATCCCCAATTATACCATCAATAGAAACAGTCAAAATGTAGCCAAAGTCGAATTCCTTAGTATTACGTGCCCCTGGTGGAGCAAAGAAGAAATCATACAAAGTCAGTGGTTTGAGAGATTTCTCTCTCAAATCCATAGTAACTAATCTTGGACGATCGAGTTTCATTTCACATTTTGGCTTTTCGATGGGTTTTTCAGTCTTCTTCGAATCTTCTTCTACCATAATCGACAATACTGGCTTAACAGGTTCTTGATCTCGAAACGCAGCATGTACTAAAGTATTCTGAATTTGATTCAGTATTTTCTTTGAAGACTTTATCCAAACTATATTCCACCCATCTTCGACTGCATAAGGATCGATCAGAACAATGGGATCAACCGAAACTGTATTGATCGAACCTTGTCCAGGTTCTTTCATATACTCTTTCAAGATTGTTATGTTCCCGTTCCTGAGATTGTATTCCAACCCATTCTTGAAAGAAAAGCAATTCTCCAAAGTATATCCAATCATTCTATGATATGGAAAATATAATAAGTGATCCTTCTTATCAACCTCATCGGGTTTCTTTGCTTCTAGCAAGCTGAATCCCGGTTTCTTGATCAGATTGTGAAACATTCTGCCAACTGCTTCGTCTTTAAAAGGATATACTTTGTTCAAACGTTATGTCAGGGTTGGAATTGATTTGTTATTTGTCTGATAAGACCTTTGCTAGGATGACTGTGTATGGTATTGCTGAGGAGGCTGATGGCTTTGTTGTGATTGTTCAACTTTTATCTCCAATGGTTGCTCACCCTTATTACCAGTCGCAACAGTCCCAAACTTTTTATCGAAGACTTTTGCGGGCCTCTGTTTTTTAAATTTCTCAATAAAACCAAGTTGTTTAGCTTCCTTTTGAAGACTCCCGACTTTACTGAGTAGTTTTTCAAAATTTTTAATAGTGAACCCCTTGAGGAGGAAAGCAACTGATCTGTGAATACTTTTTAACAGGATTTCAATCGCATGTTGTTCTTAAAATTGTGGTTCGCATTTCATGCTTAAATTTCTCCAGAGCAGAATGTAATCCACTAGAGTTTCATCTGTTCTTTGTTTTTCGATCACTAAATCACCGACAGTGATATGGTGTCGAGCCCCAAAAAATCGTTTAATGAAGAGATCTTCTAATTCCGCGAAAGTTTTGACGGAAACATTTGGCAATTTTGCATGCCAATTGAATGCCACTCCTGACAGACTACTGACAAACTGTCAGAAAGTAGAGCATCATTCTCCCCTGCGTTGCAACAACTAGCGCGAAAATGTGCCACATGCTGTCGAGGGTTTCTTGTTCCATCAAAAGTTTTAAATAGAGGTGGTACAAAACCCTTGGGATATTGCACAACATCAAATTCTTCAGGATATGGTCTACCCCTTAGAATTGATGCACCGCCTTTAGATTGTATCAAGGTTTCTTTCACATGTTGTTCTATCATACTTTTAATGTTCTTCTATGGTATTGAATTTTGGACATGATCTTTCTTGCATTTTTCTTCTTTATTAACAGAAGTGGATTCCTTTTTATTATTGTCGATCTGAATAACACCCGGTTGGTTTACCTCAACATGTACTATTTTTGGAGACTGTGGCTGGCTTTGTAAAGTCATAATAGCATCCATCATTTCTTCCAATTTTGCTTTCATGTACTCCATTTGTTCATCATTTTGCTGAACAATCTTTTGCAATATTTCCACAACACTCTCCTCTCCTAGTGCCTTTCGTAAGGATGAAGATGCTCGGGTTTCCACCACATTTATATCGGCGAAATCCTCATCCATATAATTAGTTAAATCCTCTTCATCATCCAATTCATCTTCCATTTCCTTAGAAAATAGTTTAATATGCTTTTCCAACTTTATTTCAATTGGGTTTTTTTTAGACATCTTAGGATCAGTCTGTGACAACTGACAAGCAACATTTTCAACGGCGATTGCAATGGGTAACACATCACATGGGGAATTTTCCCCAAAATTTTCCATCATGGGCTCTTCCGTATGTGTTGGTTTAACAACCTTAGGTCACCACACCATCTTCTCAGATACAAATATCTTGGGATTGAGTGACTTGTTGGTGATATCCATATGCTGAACTGGTGGGCCCCCTAGTGCCTGAACCAGACACCTCAACAGGTAATCTTTTACTATTCCATGACCTTTCTGACCATGGTAAGGGCTTATCATGTACCCTAGGTACACTTATTCTTAGTCCAAGATGATATTTAATGGGTTTTCGTCCCCTAAAATTTGGGGAAAGAACGGCGGTAGGAGTGACAGCGACAGAAACGGGAGGAACACTGGTTCCCAAACACTGTCTGAAGGGAATCCTGGGGGGAAGTGGAGTGGCAGAGGCAAAACTTAGATGATGATCATCTAAACGGACTCTCCGAGAGGTTTTCAAAAGCAAACCTTCTTCTCTTCTCTCACATTTCCTTGTAGGTTGTGAAACAAACTTATCATTCTTCAGTATCTGTCTCCTCATCTGGGGTGACACAACACATCCCATCCTATTGAGGATTTCATCAACGGAACATCTTTGTTTCTTTATCAGCTTCTCAAAGACCATATGAACTTGCGTTAATGGTACAAATCCTTTAGTCTTTACTTGGTTATTGTGAAGATAGAATTGAGACGGTGTTGCAGTGATCTTCTAGACATCCTCTTCATCAAGAGCAACAGACAGTGGATGAAACCTACTCCCTCTTAAGAGAGGGGAGGTCTCAGGTAATCCAATTTTTTTATCTTCATCCAAAGAATTCTAGGCAACAACTTTGGTAGCTTTCACTTTCTTAATATTATCTATTCTCCAGTTCTTATTCATTCTCTGAGTCCTGGTCAGAGGTGCAGACCTCGAACTAGACCCTATTTTAAACACAGAAGGCACTGTCAAGAACGTTGAACCCTCCACACTGACAGGCTCGTCCTCTACCTAAATTCCCTTCCCTTTAAGTTGAGCGGGGAAGGTGACAGGTGCAGTGACTAGAGTGGTGGGGGTAGTAACAATTGTTTCCAAGGTGTCCTTAATAATTTTAGCGATCTTTGCAACAGTTGCAATGTTCTTTTTAGTTGATACTTTTTTTAACGGTGGGAACTCATGTGTCGACTTCAAGTTGAATTCCATTATGGGTTCCACCATTTCAGGAGTTTTATTTCTCAGTATAACAATGGTAATGTCTCCAAACTTAATGTCAGTATTGTCAAACCCTTATCCGAAGCGAATGACAACTATATCAGGAAGCTCGTTCTTATTTACGACCAAGTCCATTCCAGTGTCAAAGGAGAAGATCAACTTTGGTGTGGTCATTTTCTGTAATTTCAAATCTTCTAGAAATTAGACTCACAATGTTTGCCGTCATGGTTGCAACAACTTAGAACGACTATCGTGAATCAAACAAAANCTGTCCCAGATTTCTTTTCAAAGAACTTGGTTACTTTTGCCTTTTTGCTAGAATCCATATGTTTAATATCTTTATCGATGGTTGCAACTAGCTTTCTTTAGTAGCTTCTCGAAGGTTTTGATGGTGAGTCCCTTGAGCATGAAAGCTACTGGTCCATGCATGCTTCTAAGTAGAATCTCAATTGCATGATGTTCCTGTAGTTGTGGTTCACATTTCATGCTGAGGTTTCTCCACCTCAAAATATAATCTACCAGAGTTTCTACAGATTTTTATTTTTCCATCATGAGTTCTCCAATAGAGACATGACGTTCCGCGCCGGCGAATCTTTTTATAAATAATTATTCCAATTCTGTAAATGTTTTGATCGAATCGTTGGGCAAATTGGCATACCAGTCAAAGGCAACTTCTGCTAAACTGGTGACGAACTGTTGGCAAAGCAAGGCCTCATTACTTCTTGTGATACCACAATTATGCTGTCTGGGATTTCCGGTCCCATCGAATATTCTGAAGTTCAGAGGCATTACCTTAGGAAAGGGTACGGTGTCAAATTCCTCTGGGTAGGGTCTACCCTTTAGAATTAATGCACATTTTTTGGATTGTNCTTAGGAAAGGGTACGGTGTCAAATTCCTCTAGGTAGGGTCTACCCTTTAGAATTAATGCACATTTTTTGGATTNTATATATATATACATCTTAAGCTTTATTTATAGGTTTTAAATAATCAAATCAAAATGTCATAATTAAAGGAAAGAGTAGGATGTGTAGGATATGTGTTCCTGATTTAAAGAGAAAGCTTCTCAAATCAAATTTACTCCTACGAATCGTCTCCTAACATCTCACACCTATTGGGAGTCCATTCTATTTAAAATTTAAAGATTCCAGAACCTTTCTGTTTATGGGTGATTAAACAGTGGTTCCAGAATCAAGGGAGTTGACAATACTTACTCAAGGAAGAAAAGAGTGAAATATATCAACGGAAGAATGATAGTCTGACCCATTTGGGATATGTATACACTATCGATGTATGAAGACAAAACTTCATAATCAAAATGGAAAGAGGAATCTGTCCCCAGCGGCATCGCCAGAAATTGTCAGTTAATTTTCTTNATATATATATATAATGAAATTTTAATTTTGTGAAAATGATATCCTTTATTTTTGAAAAATAATGACACCAAATAGACCTCATATATCTAATAGTTTAAATTGCTGAGCAAGATACCATAAATGATATATCATCTGGAAGGATGATCGTATCACTTATTGGTAGACTTAACTATCTAAACTTAGAAGTTTACGATTCTATTTTGATATGCAAATTTTATAACCGAAAAGTTCCCCTATTCAGTACACAGATTAGATAGGGTTTAGATTAATCTGAGTTCTTAATTCCCTATAGACTTAATTCCCTATAGAGGCAAGCCCTTATAGTTAATTACATCTTAGACAACAGAAATCACCTAAGAAAACTCTCGATAATGATCAGAGATTTCGTCTTCAAGAATTCAACGTTCAGGGTTTCTCAATTGTTTATAAGAAAAGTCAAATGGGATAAATTTAAATAGGAACAGTTATTTCCGGAATCGAAAGGAATGAAAAGTAGAAGATGTAGAAGATACTGAAGAAGAATCAGTGACATCTTAAACTAATCTATGGTTTGACTTTAAATTTTTTGAAAGAGAAATTATTTGGTGTTTTAGTCTTGCGAGTTATTTAGATATTCGAGACTTGTGTCTGCATTTCATATGCAAATAGCTTGAGAAAATATGAGGATTTATGTAGTGCCAGAAGACAACCTTGGAAGCCTAAAAAGTTTAGGACTTATATCGTACGATATGAAATCGTAGAAAGTCCTAAAAGATAGTGTGAGGATTTACGTCGTGCAAGACAAACTACCTCGACGTCCTATAAGTATGTTATTTAAATCTATTGAAACTCGATTGAAGTTCCTACTACCATCATCTGTCGTAGTCCTGGTTGCTGCTCGGAGATGAATCATCAATCGACAACGTCGTCGTCTCGTTCCAAGAAAAAGGGATAAAGAAAAGAGAAAACCATGGCTCGAATGGCCTATCCTAGGGGATTGTATAAACATACTAGGAGAACTTATATTTAAAATTTTGAATGTAGGTGAATGTCTATAGTACAATATAGTAGAAGAAAGAAACAACTGCGTAGTGACGTACTGTAACAGGAAAAGACTGAAGGAAAACTATGGAAATGAAGCAACATAAAAAAAGGAAAGACTATGCAATAAAAAAAAAGTGTACAGTAAAGAAAAAAAATTGAAACAACCAAGTGTATCTGATTAAGTCTGGCGATGCTACAAAATATATTATAATTGCATGATAAAAAGGGGTTAGAAAAATATTTGCAAATGATAAAAGAAAGGTTAAATGACAAGCATATAAAAATTTAAAGTGGAATATTAGCTTTCAATTTGGGTTTAGGCTCAGACTAGACATCTTTTTCTCTTTTATCTCAATCCCACAGGCAACTGGTATATCAAAGTCAACCTATCAATATCAACTAGAGGTCACCAACCAATCACCCCTATAATTAGGCAGCCCTAGACCCTATCGTTTAAAGAATGTGTGAACGGAATAGTATCTGAACTCCTCAAAGTGTGGTGCACCTATACGTGAAATGTAGTATCTAAACTCATCAAAGTGTAGTGCGCCTATACGTGAAATGTAGTATCTGTTGTGCAATGCGTAGTGTATGACATTCGTTGTATAATATCTTAGGTGCATTATGCTTTTTGTGGTGTAGTGCATGAACTGTATAGTGTGTATGTGAGTGTAGTATCTATTTCTTGTGCAAGTGTAATATTTGTGTAAAACCCGTAGTATCTAATCTTTTCTAAGTGTAGTAACTGTGCAAAGTCTTGTAGTATTTGTTCTTTTCTAAATACCAATTTTCAGGCCTTTTGAAATGAGTTAGAGCTGTCGACGATTTAGGGGTTAGTGGACATCACATTAATTGAGTATTGATTTTATATTTTAGCTATAAACAAAGCTCTTAAATGGTTCTTTGCATCATTGTTTGTTACTCCTCGTCTTGAACTAATATGCCACCTCGATATTTCATATGCTCATCTAGCAAAATATATAAATTTCATATCAAGAAAGTGAGAGGAGTAATCATTTAAGCATTTATATAACATCCACCTTCCACTTTTAGGCTCAAACTGTAAACCTGTGCGTATGATTATTGCATGCTCTATCAATTTTTTTTAAGGAGCAATAAGTTTCTATTCTCATGTTTCCAAGTTCGAACATATGAAAGTTATGTAAACAGGAAACTAGTCCCAACAAGAGATTAAAATCCAATAGCAAGTGGAATAAGGACTACAACTCCTAACATCTACTCCAAGACATAAAATTTTTCCACATGTATTTGAATAAGAGGCAACAAGGAGAACAAACAAAAAAAGTAAGCCCTCAAATGTATTTTCCAAGTCATAAAAATGATTTTCAGCATATTTTTAAACAAGGGAAAGTAAAGAGGGCAAAACCCGAGCCCTAAATATACTTCCCAAGCAATAAAAGTGATTTCCAACATGTATTTAAACAAAGGGAAGCAAAGAGAGCAAAAACCGAGCCTCACATGTACTTGTTAAACCAGAAAAATGATTTCCAATACGTATTTAAACAAAGGGAAGCAAAGAGAGCAAAAACCGAGCCCCACATGTACTCATGCATTTTTTGTTTACATTTTTTGTTTACAAATCAAACCAAATTTTCAAATCATATCAAAATACCACCAGTTTATCATTTAACAAGTAGAGAGGCACTCTTTATACATGTATGGAATGACAAATCTATCAAGATTCAGATTCCCATAGTGAATACATGAAACACCGCAACAAATTGTATGATATATGATAAAAGAACAAAGGGGAGGATGAGAGTACCCAAAATCAGCAAACATAACCTCAGCATAAGTAATGCGCAAGAAATGGCTCTTCCAATTAATTGCCCAAGTATCGAAATAGCAACAATACATGATAGCCATTTATCGTTATAAATTCAGCAATTAACCATTATA
>JXCR01096697.1:6245-22254 GCA_002079205.1 Phalaenopsis hybrid cultivar | reverse complement strand
TTAATACAAATTAGAATTAGCAGTGAACCTCACACCTAAAAATACAAACCTCAAGAAAAATTATTTCAAAGATCAACCGCTGAGGACTTATACCAAATATGGATTGACACGTAGAAAATTGATCATTCAAACATCTAGGTATATTACTGCTTTAAAAAAATTTTCATATACAGTCATTATAAGCAGCAAACTATAAAGATACGTGAATTAATGTATAAGAAGTAGATTTCTATTGTCAGCAAAAATAACTTAGGCGTTAGCAAAGAGGCAAAAGAAATATTTTGTCAAAAATTATAAAAAGAGAATTCACAAAATATGTTTTGTCAGAAAAAAAGATATTATACAAGGAATACGAGAAAAATATGAAGCGATGAGTGGTGGGGGTCAGATGTAAGAAGAAAAGAATCAAGTCGTAATACAAATTATTCCTCGAGCTGAAGTGACTTATTATCAATAAAGAATATTCCGAGAATTATTCCGACAAAAATAGATGTTCACTTATCAACAAAGAATATTCCGAGAATTATTCTAATAAAAGCAGATTTCCACTTGCCCAACAAGCATGGAAAGACAACAACAATTATTTCTTTCACTTAACAAATGCGTGAGCAGTGACAAATATTGCTAGTTCCTTTCTTCTATTTAAAGCTCTCCCTTCTCTTTTTAGAGGCAGAGCGAATTAAGGCTTCTTCTTATTCTTTAACTGTTATGTAAATGTATTTTAGTCACTGTAGCTAAAAAGTGTCTCTTGCTTCTATGTCTGTAAGTTTTTATGAACCATGTATGGTCTTCATGTTATAATCTTATTCTGCTTATATTAATACTGTGTTTTGATTGTTTCTTCTCCTCGCTATGCTGATTGTAGAAAACGAACATAAGCTATGTTTTATATCTCTAAAGTAATTTATAGGGCTGCAGTCTGAGAAGATCCAAGTGATCTTGTTGAGCCCGAACTTTCTCCAGAAATTTAGAGAATGGTGTAATATGAACTGGAGATAAGAAAGTTAGAAAAAAATAAGAATAAGAAAATTAAAGAATAAGAAAATTAAAGAATGAAAAAATGATATAGAAAAACTAGAAATAAGAATAAGAAAATTAAAGAAAAAAATAAGGATATAAGAAAGTTAGAAGAATTATCTTATAAATTACAAAATAAGTTATCTTTAGAAAATTGTCCTGATTCAAAATCTTTAATAATATCTGAAACTTTAGTCCATCGAAGGCCTATAAAATGGTATCAGAGTCTAACGATCAACTGGTTGATACATTTATATGTCTGAGACATTAATTGTTTCTGCAGACTTTCATAGACTTATAATCTAATTTTTCTTCTTATGAGTCTCAAATAAGATAAGAAAAAGAGCAAAAAAGATGCTTTTAGAAGAACTTAGAGCCGATATATTTGCAGATATATCTGAAAAAATATGATGATGAATAAATTTTATCTTGAACAAGAATTTAATAGAATTTGTGAATTACTTCAAATAAATATAAAAAATAAATAATTAGAAGTATTGAAAAAAAACAAACATTTCATATAAAATCCCCCTTACGAAATAAACAATTAGAAGTACTTCAAAAGTGGATAATAATAAGTTATATGATTTTGAAACAAGAAGTTAAATTAGGACTATACTTAGAATTACATCTAACGAACATGTTAGTATATGGAATTAAACCAAAATCAGTTAGAAAAAATTAAACTTTTCAAATGTATAATCCAATCTAAATATAAAAAATTGACAAATAGAGAAAGTACTTCTAATATTCATGAATTAGGTCTAAGAATAATTCAAAATCAACAAATTCTCAATAGTAACATAGCTACTACAGCTATTTTTGTTAAATGTTGTAATCTAGAAAAATTTTGTTCCAATCCAGACATATTAATATGGACAAATCAGAATAAAAATATCTCTTAAGGAAATAAACAAGAAATNCATAAAAAACAATTTAATTCTAATAAGATAACTTTTAGAAAAAACAATAATCATATAAGAAATTAAAAAAAATGTTGGATTTATAAACAGGAAGTACATTATGCCAATAAATGTCCCTAATGAAATAAAATAAGTCATATGAAATCAGTTTATGTTATATAAGAAAATAATTTAGAACTTATCTTTATTTTTTCTAATACAGATAGTGAAGAAGAAATATACTAATTATCTTACACGAAAGATAATTTAATAAATATAAGTTACTCAAATAATGAGATAGATTAATATTTGTATTCTGACTAATGCAAGAAACCCCTGACTCCAGTATAATTAATGATACTATCGAATACAAAAGACATATTACATTATCCGAAGAAGCTTACAATAAAATAAGAAAAAAAAATTATCTTTAGGAACAAAAGACTGCTTTGAAATGTCAATTTTCTTATGGAAAAGAAATATTTATTATAGTATTCGACAATGTGAACATTCTATTGATATAATAAATACAGAAAAATGAACACGAATACCTCTATATAACCTGCCAATCAAAAGACAAGACTTACAAAAAAAAAAGACCCACAGAAATATAAACATATCTTCTTTGGAGGAATTCGAATTTCAATTAAGGCATACTTTCGTAGAATTGATAATCATATAACTATTTGGATATGCAATGACAGAATTATACATTCTAGAAAAGATGTCTTACTAGGAGTTATATAAGAAAAGTTATGCTATCAAACACTAATGTTCAACTTACACCCAAAGTATGTTGTTAATATCAATGATCAACATCTAGATAGATTCTTAACTCTAAAACACAAATTAGACAGGGTTAAATTAAAGGAATTATTGTCTATAACATTACTTATCAAACCGCATATGTCTACAGTAATCAACATAATATTGTAGCTTTTAAGCCACATTCAAACCCAGTCCATTTAGATCCACTCTTTTCCCATGTAGGACAGACAATTCAGCCTAAAGAAATTAATGAGCAAGAAATTACAACACCTTCATCAAACCATCTAAACTTTGAAGAAGATTTTAAAAGTCATATATATCCAAAACTAACCTACTTAGAAGATAATAATATTATCCATTCAACCACGACCTTCTCTAGACATAAGTAGATCTAATTTTTTCAAACCAACCCTAAGCATAAAAGAATACAATAATAATCAATTACTTGTAACTGGCTATTATATATCTCGTGAACGAAAATGTAATATCTTACTAGACATGGGATCTCATAAATCCCATATAGATCAAAATTTAATACCACAAAATTTATAGATAATTATACATTACCACACAATACAATTTCATAGCTACATTAGCATGGAATTACATATCCCAACCTTTGAACTTATTTCTATACATGCTTTATGCGATATAGGTAGCAATATTACTATATGCAAAAAATTAACAGTTCCACCACAAATACCAACCCACTCTGAAAAATTATGGCGCGAAATATTTAATGGTCTACAAACAATAATCATTATTGGAACAATCAATTTTTTGTCATTCAATCGGCTTTACTACAAATAAATAAATTATGGTGCCTAAACGACCACAGAGGTCCCGATTTAATACTAGGCAATAATTTCTTTAAAACATTCTCTTCATTTACACAAACTGAAAATGAAATCATACTGGCCACCACCAACGGTAATCAGCTCCACTATCCCATAATTAAAAAAACAGCTCTCATTCCACCACACCTATTTTTCGCAGTCAGCGTGGTGATTACTCCTTTGACCAAAAAATGAAATATGATTTACCAATTCTATTTAATAATCATTTAGTAAAAAATATTATAACCTCTTCTAAAAATTCCAAACTTGTTGAGCTTTGTTCCTTTGCAAGTTCGTTATTTAAATCATCATTTTTTTAGAATCCTTTACAATTCTGGAAACAAGATGAACCGATGGCTATAATTGAACCAATTAATCCTACACTTATTACAAGAGTTAGGCCAATGAAGTATACCTCTGAAGATAAAAAAGAATTCTAAATTCAAATAATAGAATTATTACATCTTAAATTAATCGAGCCAAGCAATAGTCCTCATAAGAGCCCAACTTTTTTAGTAAGTAATCAAGAGAAACATACTAGAGGAAAAGCAAGATTAGTAATTAATTATAAGAAACTTAATGGTAACACTAAATTCGATGGCTACTTCTTAACTAACAAAGAAGTATTGATTAATTATATTAAAGTAGCCAAATGGTTCTCTAAATTAGACTGTAAATCTAAATTTTGATAGATAATGATGCATCCAAATAGTAAAGAATTTATTGCATTTAGTACACAACAAGGACATTATCATTGGAATGCAATGTCTTTCGGATTAAAAAATGCCCCACAAATATTCCAAAATTGGATGGATAGTATTTTCAAAGAATTATCACATTTTTGTCTCATATATGTAGATGATATATTGATATTCAGTCAAACTATAACCAAACATTTAAAACACCTTACCATGTTATCTCAGAAAGCTCAAAAACATGGGATAGCTTTAAGTAAGAAAAAAAAACTGTCTTCCTAACAAATACAATAGAATTCTTAGAACATATAATAGATAAAAGATCCATAGAGTTACAAGAACATATTTAACAAAATAGACCATTTTAAACAAATAAATAACTAGAAAGATTTACAAAAATTTTTAGGATGTATTAATTATGCAGAATAATTTGTTAAAAATTTCGCAGTATTAAGAGCCCCTCTACAAAAGAGATTGAAAAAAAAAAAAAATCTTAGTACTCGAATGAAAAANAGCAAAGTATTAGACATACATGCTTGGGAGAAGAAATTTTAAATACACCTGGTAGATGCCAACTATTTATGGACAATATATAAAAAGTGATTTTTTAGGATACAAAATTAAATATAAAACTGAACAGAACAGAGGAAAAATCAATATGATTTAGCAAAACAAAACATAACAACATTAAGCATCTGCAATATATGTTATTTAAACGAATGTAGTTGCGACAATCAAAAATATTTCTATGACATTTTTGCTGATGATAGATTGTTATATTTAAACATGTATTTTTACAAATTATTTGAACCATATAATATTATATGGAGCCAAGAATTTACAAAAATACATCAAAATGACATAACTTTAGGAAGTCGAATACAGTTTGCTTTACAAAAAATAATTGAACCATGTCAGCATATAGATTTACATAAATAAAATAAACAATATAAACAACCATTATGTTGTGAAAAATCAGACTTAGTAACTCAGCAATGGGAGTTCTTATAATAATTATAATTGCTCTGCAAAACAAAAAAAGAAAAAATTTTTTAAGAAAATACATAAAAAACAATTTAATTCTAATAAGATAACTTTTAGAAAAAACAATAATCATATAAGAAATTAAAAAAAAATGTTGGATTTATAAACAGGAAGTACATTATGTCAATAAATGTCCCTAATGAAATAAAATAAGTCATATGAAATCAGTTTCTGTTATATAAGAAAATAATTTAGAACTTATCTTTAATTTTTCTGATACAGATAGTGAAGAAGAAATATATTAATTATCTGACATGGAAGATAATTTAATAAATATAAGTTACTCAGATAATGAGATAGATGAATATTTGTATTCTGACTAATGAAAGAAACCCCTGACTCCAGTATAATTAATGATACTATCGAATACAAAAGGCATATTACATTATCCGAAGAAGCTTACAATAAAATAAGAAAAAGAAAATTATCTTTAGGAACAAAAGACTGCTTTGAAATGTCAATTCTTATGGAAAAGAAATATTTATTATAGTATTCGACAATGTGAACATTCTATTGATATAATAAATACAGAAAAATGAACACGAATACCTCTATATAACCTGCCAATCAAAAGACAACTTACAAAAAAAAAAGACACACAGAAATATAAGCATATCTTCTTTGGAGGAATTCAAATTTTAATTAAGGCATACTTTCGTAGAATTGATAGTCATATAACTATTTGGATATACAATGACAGAATTATACATTCTAGAAAAGATGTCTTACTAGGAGTTATATAAGAAAAGTTATGCTATCAAACCGTAATGTTCAACTTACACCCAAATTATGTTGTTAATATCAATGATCGACATCTAGATAGATTCCTAACTCTAAAACACAAATTAGACAGGGTAAAATTAAAGGAATTATTGTCTATAACATTACTTATCAAACCGCATATGTCTACAGTAATCAACATAATATTGTAGCTTTTAAGCCACATTCAAACCCAGTCCATTTAGATCCACTCTTTTCCCATGTAGGACAGACAATTCAGCCTAAAGAAATTAATGAGCAATAAATTATAACACCTTCATCAAACCATCTAAACTTTGAAGAAGATTTTACAAGTCATATATATCCAAAACTAACCTACTTATAAGATAATAACATTATCCATTCAACCACGACGTTCTCTAGACATAAGTAGATCTAATTTTTTCAAACAAACCCTACGCATAAAAGAATACAATAATAATCAATTACTTGTAACTGGTTATTATATATCTCCTGAACAAAAATGTAATATCTTACTAGACATGGGATCTCATAAATCCCATATAGATCAAAATTTAATACCACAAAATTTATAAACACTAAAAGCTACTCCATATATCTATCACGCTTATCTAGGGCAAAAACATCTATATACTCACGAAGCTAACATACTTTTTAGATTTTGGGATTTTAATAGTCATTGTATCGATTTCCAACATTTATTATTAACAGATGATAAGAATTCATATCGTATATTAGTAAGCATGGACTTCCTCTAACAACATACTATAAAATTTACACATGAATATATAAACATAGATAATTATACATTACCACACAATACAATTTCATAGCTACATTAGCATTGAATTACATATCCCAACCTTTGAACTTATTTCTATACATGCTTTATGCGATATAGGTAGTGATATTACTATATGTAAAAAATTAAAAATTCGACCACAAATACCAACCCACTCTGAAAAATTATGGCGCGAAATATTTAATGGTCTACGAACAATAATCATTATTGGAACGATCAATTTTTTGTCATTCAATCGGCTTTACTACAAATAAATAAATTATGGTGCATAAACGACCACAGAGGTCCCGATTTAATACTAGGCAATAATTTCTTTAAAACATTCTCTTCATTTACACAAACTGAAAATGAAATCATACTGGCCACCACCAATGGTAATCAACTCCACTATCCCATAATTAAAAAAACCGCTCTCATTCCTCCACACTTATTTTTCGCAGTCAGCGTGGTGATTACTCCTTTGACCAAAAAATGAAAAATGATTTACCAAATCTATTTAATAATCATTTAGTAAAAAATATTATAACCTCTTCTAAAAATTCCAAACTTGTTGAGCTTCGTTCCTTCGCAAGTTCGTTATTTAAATCATCATTTTTTTAGAATCCTTTACAATTCTAGAAACAAGATGAACCCATGGCTATAATTGAACCAATTAATCCTACACTTATTATAAGAGTTAGGCCAATTAAGTATACCTCTAAATATAAAAAAGAATTCTAAATTCAAATACAAGAATTATTACATCTTAAATTAATCGAGCCAACCAATAGTCCTCATAAGAGCCCAACTTTTTTAGTAAGTAATCAAGAGAAACATGCTAGAGGAAAAGCAAGATTAGTAATTAATTATAAGAAACTTAATGTTAACACTAAATTCGATGGCTACTTCTTAACTAACAAAGAAGTATTGATTAATCATATTAAAGTAGCCAAATGGTTCTCTAAATTAGACTGTAAATCTAGATTTTGATAGATAATGATGCATCCAAATAGTAGAGAATTTATTGCATTTAGTACACCACAAGGACATTATCATTGGAATGCAATGTCTTTCGGATTAAAAGATGCCCCACAAATATTCCAAAAATGGATGGATAGTATTTTCCAAGAATTATCACATTTTTGTCTCATATATGTAGATGATATATTGATATTCAGTCAAACTATAACCGAACATTTAAAACACCTTACCCTGTTATCTCAGAAAGCTCAAAAACATGGGATAGCTTTAAGTAAGAAAAAAACTGTCTTCCTAACAAATATAATAGAATTCTTAGAACTTACAATAGATAAAAGATCCATAGAGTTACAAGAACATATTTAAGAAAATAGACCATTTTAAACAAATAAATAACTAGAAAGATTTACAAAAATTTTTAGGATGTATTAATTATGCAGAATAATTTGTTAAAAATCTCGTAGTATTAAGAGCCCCTCTACAAAAGAGGTTGAAAAAAAAATAAATCTTAGTACTCGAATGAAAAGGACGAAAAAAATTTATATCAAATCAAAGAATTATGTAAAAATCTTCTAAAATTACATTTAGCTATACCTGGAGATTACTTAATTATAGAAACTGATAGTTCTGAAATTCCTTGGGAAACCATCCTAAAAGCTCGACGCAATAATACATAACTACTATGTAGATATAGTTCAGGTACTTATACTACCACCGAACAAAACTATCATATTAACGAGAAAGAATTATTAGCAATAAAGAAAGCTATTAAAAAATTTAAAATATTTTTAAATGAAACAATTTTAATTAGAACAGACAATAAAACTATCATTTATTTTATTAAAGGAAAAATTGTAGATTCCTTGTCAAATAAAAGATTAATCAGATGATAAGATTGATTTTCTGCAGATAAATTTTATTTAGAATTTATTGAAGGAAATAAAAATTATTTTGTTAATATACTGACACGAGAATTATGCAGAAAATAAATATGGATGATGAAAATATGAATGCGTATGATATAACCAGTGAGACTGAAGAAGAATCTAATCCAAACATAATAAATTATCAGGAAATTGTTGATCTACAAATATGAAATATAGAATGTGAAATTACATTTGGCAACAATATTCTAAATGAATTATTTAACATAAAATTATATCTCATTGGAGAAATACCAAAAGACGAGTTACCCTCTCTATCTGAATTAAAAAAAATAGAGATTTTGCAAGTCTTAGAATTATTAGAGAAAAAGAGTAAAGGAAAAGCTAAAAGTTCTTCCTCAATTACTGACAAAGAAGAACCATCTTCCTCACATATCCCTACACATGCGAAAATAGTACAAGACACATCCATTGAAAAGATCACAGAAATATCGTAGGAATGACATCAATTATCTTTTTATGAAGAGAGTTAATTCTCAGATTTATTTTCATAAAGCTGGAAAATATCAAGCTACTTATCTCTATGAAAATACTGATTTAAAGTTTGTCTCAGAATTATACAGATGCGGTTTGATCCGTATGATAGATTTAGAAGTTAGCCTTCTCAAAAATTGTCAAAGCCAATTATTGAAGCAATAGATAGCTTCCACCAAGCTATCAAATATTGAAATTTATTTATCAAATTATATCAAATTTATCCCAAGATAAAAGAAGTTATTTATTTAATACAAATTGAAATTAGCAGTGAATATTGCATCCCGAAATACAAACCTGTAGAAAAATTATTTCAGAGATCAACCGCCAAAAACTTATATCAAATATGGATTTGAGACGAAGAAAATTAAACATTGAAACATCTGAGTATATTATTGCTCTAAAAAATTATTCATATACAACACTGTAAGTGGCCGACTAAAAATATACACGAATTAATGTATAAAAAGTGGATTTCTATTGTCAGCAAAAACAACTTAGGCGTCAGCAAAGAGACAAAAGTATTATTTTGCCAAAAATTATAAAAAGAGAAAATTCACAAATGTATGTATTGTCAGAAAAAATATACTATACAAGGAATACGAGAAAAGCTTGAAGTAATAAGTAGTGGGAGCCAGATGTAAAAAGAAAAGAATCAAGAAGTACTGCCAATTATTTCTCGGGCTGAAGTGAATTATTATCAATAAAAAATATTCCAAGAATTATTACGACAAAAACAAATGGCCACTTATCAATAAACAATATTCCAAGAATTATTCTAACAAAAGTAGATGTCCACTTGATCAGCCAGTTTGGAAAGACAGCAACAATTATTTCTTTCACTTAACAAAAAACGTAAGCAGTGACGAATATTGCTAGCTCATTTCTTCTATTTAAAGCTCTCTCTTCTCTTCTTAGAGGCAGAGCAAATCAAACCTTATTTTTTCTTCTTTAATTGTTATGTAAATGTCCTTTAGCCACTACGACTAAGAATTTTTTTGTTGCTTCTATGTCTGTAATTTTTTATGAACCATGTATGGTCTTCATGTTATGATATTAATATATGCTTATATTAATATTGTATTTTGTTGTTTTTACTTATTCTAGCAACACAGTGTAGAAAACAACTGAAGTTGTGTTTTATATCTCTGAAGTAATTATATAAAGTTATAGTCTAAGAAGATCTAGGTGATCTTGTTGAGCCATAACTTTCTTCAGAAATCCATGGAGATGGGTGTAATAAGCACCAGAGATATAAAGGTCAAACCCTAAAATAAGAAGAAACAAACTAAGGCAATATTTATAGTAAGTCATAAATAGNTTATACCAAATATGGATTGACACGTAGAAAATTGATCATTCAAACATCTAGGTATATTACTGTTTTAAAAAAATTTTCATATACAGTCATTGTAAGCAGCAGACTATAAAGATACGTGAATTAATGTATAAGAAGTAGATTTCTATTGTCAGAAAAATAACTTAGGCGTTAGCAAAGAGGCAAAAGAAATATTCTGTCAGAAATTATAAAAAGAGAATTCACAAAATATGTTTTGTCAGAAAAAAAGAAATTATACAAGGAACACGAGAAAAATATGAAGCGATGAGTGGTATGGGTCAGATGTAAGAAGAAAAGAATCAAGATGTAATACCAATTATTCATCGAGCTGAAGTGAATTATTATCAATAAAGAATATTCTGAGAATTATTCCGACAAAAATAGATGTTCACTTATCAACAAAGAATATTCTGAGAATTATTCTAATAAAAGCAGATTTCCACTTGCTCAACAAGCATGGAAAGACAACAACAATTATTTCTTTCACTTAACAAATGCATAAGCAGTGACGAATATTGCTAGTTCANATTCACAAAATATGTTTTGTCAGAAAAAAAGATATTATACAAGGAATACGAGAAAAATATGAAGCGATGAGTAGTGGGGGTCAGATGTAAGAAAAAAAGAATCAAAACGTAAGTAGTGACGAATATTGCTAGCTCATTTCTTCTATTTAAAGCTCTTCCTTCTCTTCTTAGAGGCAGAGCAAATCAAACCTTATTTTTTCTTCTTTAATTGTTATGTAAATGTCCTTTAGCCACTACGACTAAGAAGTATCTTCTTGCTTCTATGTCTGTAAGTTTTTATTAACCATGTATGGTCTTCATGTTATGATATTAATATATGCTTATATTAATATTGTATTTTGATTGTTTTTACTTATTCTAGCAACACAGTGTAGAAAACGACTTAAGTTGTGTTTTATATTTCTGAAGTAATTATATAATGTTATGGTCTAAGAAGATCTAGGTGATCTTGTCGAGCCATAACTTTCTCCAGAAATCCATGGAGATGGGTGTAATAAGCACCAGAGATATAAAGGTCAAACCCTAAAATAAGAAGAAACAAACTAATGCAATATTTATGGTAAGTCATTAATAAGAAGCGTGGTAGACCCTTTTTGTTTATAATAAACAGAATACAGAGAAGCAGGAAGAATTTTTAATAATGAAAAAATGATATAGAAAAACTAGAAATAAGAATAAGAAAATTAAAGAAAAAAATAAGAAAGGATATAAGAAAGTTAGAAGAATTATCTTATAGATTAAAAAATAAGCTATCTTTGAAAAATTGTCCTGATTCAAAATCTTTAATAATATCTGAAACTTCTAGTCCATCGAAGGCCTATAAAATGGTATCAGAGTCTGACANGATTCAAAATCTTTAATAATATCTGAAACTTCTAGTCCATCGAAGGCCTATAAAATGGTATCAGAGTCTGACGATCAGATGATTGATACATTTATCTGTCTAAGACATTAATTGCTTCTGCACACTTTCATAGACTTATGAAACTAATTTTTCTTCTTATGAGTCTCAAATAAGAGAAAAAAAAGAGCAAAAAAGATGCTTTTAAAAGAACTTAAAGCCGATATATTTGCAGATATATCTAAAAAATATAATGATGAATAAATTTTNACAATCAGATGGTTGATACATTTATCTGTCTAAGACATTAATTGTTTCCGCACACTTTCATAGACTTATGAAACTAATTTTTCTTCTTATGAGTCTCACATAAGAGAAGAAAAAGAGCAAAAAAGATGCTTTTAAAAGAACTTAGAGCCGATATTTTTGCAGATATATCTAAAAAATATAATGATGAATAAATTTAATCTTGAACATGAATTTAACAGAATTTGTGAATTACTTCAAATAAATATAAAAAATAAATAATTAGAAGTATTTAAAAAAAACAAAACATTTCATATAAAATCCCCCTTACGAAATAAACAATTAGAAGTATTTCAAAAGTGGATAATAATAAGTTATATAATTTTGAAACAACAAGTTAAATTAGGACTATAGTTAGAAATTACATTTAACGAACTTGGTAGTATATGGAATTAAACCAAAACCAGTTAGAAAAAATTAAACTTTTCAAATGTATAATCCAATCTAAATATAAAAAATTGACAAATAGAGAAAGTACTTCTAATATTCATGAATTAGGTCTAAGAATAATTCAAAATCAACAAATTCTCAAAAGTAACATAGCTACTATAGCTATTTTTGTTAATGTTGTAATCTAGAAAAATTTTGTTCCAATCCAAACATATTAATATGGAAAAAACAGAATAAAAATATCTCTTAAGGAAATAAACAAGAAACTATATGTAGAAACCAAATTATTACTAAAGATGAATCATCTCCTTCTGAGAATGAAATAAAAGATTTAATTAATGTTTTAACTGAACATCAATTCATGACTACTCTTGTTAATAGATACTTCATCCAATAATCATCCTATAGGATTACAATCTACATCAAATATAAATGAGGCTAATACAAGCCAAAATACAAAATCTTACCTTTGTTACTTATCTCCTAGAATTAAACGTACTCCTACGTTCAGATCAAACAAAAAAGAAAGTAAAAAAGCAAGAAAATATACCTTGACCTATAAGCTGACATGGTATTTATTTAAACATCGATTGTGGTAAAAATATTAATGAAATAATTAATAAATGGGTAATTGAAAATAGCCTAACCATATACAATTATAATCTAAAAGGAGAAGTTTTTGAATTCCTAGAAAATACTCTTATTGGAATCGCTAAAAAATGATTCATTGAATTAAGATGATCAAAAGCAAAGTATTAGACATACATGCTTGGGAGAAGAAATTTTAAAAACACCTGGTAAATGCCAACTATTTATGGACAATATATAAAAAGTGAATTTTTAGGATACAAAATTAAATATAAAACTGAAACAGAACAGAGGAAAAATCAATATGATTTAGCAAAACAAAACATAAGAACACTAAGCATCTGCAATATATGTTATTTAAACGAATATAGTTGTGACTATCAAAAATATTTCTATGACATTTTTGCTTATGATAGATTGTTATATTTAAACATGTATTTTTACAAATTACTTGAACCATATAATATTATATGGAGTCAAGAATTTACAAAAATACATCAAAATGACATAACTCTAGGAAGCCGAATACAGTATGATATAAAAAAATTAGTCGAAGCATGTCAGCATATAGATTTACATAAACAAAATAAACAACATAAGCAGTCACTATATTGTGAAAAATCAGACTTAGTAACTCGGCAATGGGTTGTTCTTCTTCTTCTCATAATAATTGTAATTGATCTGCAAAACATAAAAAGAAAAGGATGGACTTGCAAAATGCAAAATGTGGATTTCTATTGTCAGCAAAAATAACTTAAGCTCCAGCAAAGAGACTAAAAAATTATTCTATCAGAAATTATAAAAAGAGAAAATTCACAAATATATGTATTGTCAGAAAACAGATATTATACAAGGAGTACGAGAAATGCTTGAAGCAATAAATAGTGGGAGACAGATGTAAGAAGAATAGAATCAAGATGTACTACCAATTATTCCTTAGGCTGAAGTGAATTATTATTAAAAAATAATATTACGAGAATTATTCCGACAAAAGCAGATGTCCACTTATCAACAAAAAATATTCTGAGAATTATTCTAACAAAAGCATATGTCTACACTTGCTCAGCCAGCCTGGAAAGACAACAAAAATTATTTCTTTCACTTAACAAATACGTAAGCAGTAACGAATATTGCTAGGTCCTTTCTTCTATTTAAAGTTTTCCCCTTCTCTTCTTGGTGGCAGAGCGAATTAAGTCTTCTTCTTCTTCAACTGTTATGTAAATGTCCTTTAGTCACTGCGGCTAAGAAGCATCTTCTTGCTTCTATGTCTGTAAATTTTTTATGAACCATGTATGTGTTTTATGTTATGATCTTATTATCTGACACGATTTATTTAAAGTAAGTGTCTTTATTATAACAAAAGCAGATGTTCTTCCTTCTGTTACGATCTTCAAATGTATATGCAGAAAATCAACTTTGTCTTTTGATTAATCTTATATTTGGCAATGAATCTACTATTTTTCCTTTGATGAAGGAAATGACAATTTTATTGTTTGTTCTAATTAAAAATGTTTCATTTAAAAATATTTAAATTTTTTAATTGCTTTCTTTATTGCTAATAATTCTTTCTCGTTAATATGATAGTTTTGTTCAGTGGTAGTATAAGTACGTGAACTATATTTACATAGTAGTTCTGTATAATTGCGTCGAGCTTTTAGAATGGCTCCCCAAGGAATTTCATAACAGTCAGCTTCTATTATTAAGTAATCTTCAGGTATAGGTAAATGTAATTTTGGGGGATTTTTACATAATTTTTTGATTTGATATAAAATTTTTTCGACTTTTTCATCCCAGTACCAAGATATATTCTTTTTCAACTTCTTTTGTAAAGTTTTTTTTCAACTTCTTTTGTAGAGAAAATCTTAATTCTATGAGATTTTTAACAAAAACTTATGCATAATTAATACATCCTGAAAACCTCTGTAAATCTTTATATTATTTATTTATTTAAAATGGTTTGTTTTTGTTAAAATATGTTCTTATAACTCTATGGATCATTTATCTATTATGAGTCTTAGGAATTCTATAGTATTTTTTAGGAAGACGATTTTTTTCTTACTTAAAGCTATCCCATGTTGTTGGGCTTTCTGAGATAACAAGGTAAGGTGTTTTAAATGTTCGATAATAGTTTGATTGAATATCAATATATCATCTACATATATGAGACAAAAATGTGGTAATTCTTGGAAAACTGTATCCAACCATCTTTGGAATATTTGTGGTTCATTTATTAATCCGAAAGGCATTATATTCCATTGATAATGTCATTATGGTGTATTAAATGCAGTAAATTTTCTACTATTTAGATGCATGATTATCTGCCTCACTTTAAGTATATCCTTTATAAAGAAATATATAGCCAATACAAATATGTATACTTTGCGTTGATAATAAATATCTCATATCATGACTCAAAATGCTTTATTCTAACTAAAATTATATCTCTTACCAATTAATACTCCATTAAGTAAATCTTCAATAACATCAACAAAATCATAAAACCTATTTCATGCACTTGAAATAAAGTCATCTTATTTGACATTTTGTCTCCATAAATTAATAAAAATATATAAAGATCATTTATTAACTATTTATGCTTTTAATTAATCACCTTAAAAAGAAAAGTGGTTGCACAATATATCTTCCTTGTGCTACCAAATTGATTTTATAACTCAAGATTTTTTAAGCAAACGCTCCATTATCGTCTCCCAAAGCTTTTGTTTTATGACGCAGAAATTCGATTATCCTACAATAATTACATGCATAAACATTTCTTATATTCTTAAACATCAAAACAAATTGCATATCTAAACATTTGATGGTCTCTTAAATTAAAAA